>CAODLS012799051.1:0-18509 GCA_948243855.1 Flueggea neowawraea
TGAAAGAAAATAAAAATAAAATAAAATTATAGAGATTGAAGTGAAGCCAATAATAACTAAATAAAAGTTTGCAATAAGAAAGACAATAAAAATCCAACAATGAAAATATGAGAAAATCAACAATAATAAATGCATAGCAAATATATTTCTCTTTCAATCCAATCTGTTGATCATAGACATGAAAGATGAATATCAAGCATTTGAATAGACAGAGTTATAGCTAACGGTGACACACTTGATTAACCAATCTCCTCTTAATTTATCGATAGCCCAGGGATGGCCTGCAGACTATTTCCCTAACCACTAGACAACCCCCGGGATGTCATGACAAGGTTTAATCTATGACAGCAGTACGAATTAAAGAGACCCCTATCCTAACCAGTGAAGCGGATAATGCCTTGAATCATTTAAATTAGATTATTCAGTCCAATAATATTGAATAATATCCAACACATAAATTCACATTATTTGTTACCTAGATTAGGACTAATGTTGCACACTATCAATCCCAAATAACAATATATTATTTCAGTCAATCAATCAATGAACTCTTATCAATCAACCAACAGAAATAATAATAAAGGAACTAAGGCACAAAAACTGAATAAATACTCAAAATACTCAATAATATATTAAAACATAAGTCTCACAATAAATTAGGATTAAACTTCAAAAATATCTGACTAGATGCGAGTTTAGTTACACATGCTAATGAGAGAATGTTAAAGAGAATGGAAGTACTGTTGTTTTGTGCGTGAATGATGAACTGGAGAAGAGGGAGGGAGCTGCCAAAATAGAATAGGAAGTATATACATAATCTCTCTCTTAAAACCTAATCCTAATGTAATTAACCTTAATAAAATAATAGTAATCATGCTAAAATATTTTTTCGCAGTAAAATTAAGTTGGCAACCCTAAAACAAGTCCATAAGGCTCTAAAAACATGGCCCATAAATCTAGCACGTGGCCCAATGCGCAATGTGTTAAACCAGAGGTGGTTCACATTAGATTCAGCTATGTTTTGATGATGAGCAAAAGTTGGCAAATAACGTTGGATAAAGGATCACTAAACAAAGCTGCTAAAAGATGAAATTGGTTGAAGAAAAGAAGAGTTACTCAAGTAAGATTGAAAGTTACTCGAGTAAGTGCAGTGCCCGGGAGAAAGTGGATTCCAGAAATTATTTGAGTAAGTTCGGCATTCATTCAAGTAAATGATAAATTACTCGACTAAGAAATTGACTCACTCGACCAATCGAAATGCCTATAATACATTATTTAGGAGTTACTCGAGTAGAGGTGAAAGTTACTTGAGTAAGTCGAAGATCCATAAAGTCACTAGTTGCCCAAATCATTCAGAAAAGTTCGTGGATCACTCGAGTGAACGAAAATTGAAGTTGTAGTTACTCGAGTAAAATATAATGTTACTCGAGTAAGTGATGGTTCCAAAGGTGACACTGATTCATTTGTTACTCAACCAAATTCCAAGATTACTCGAGCAAGTAGACTTCCAGAAATCCAACAAATGTGCAAAAACTGAAGTTACTCGAGTAGATATTTTATTACTTAAGTAAGCTAGCTCTTTGATCTGAGAAATTCAAGTCAATCTAGCTAGATATGGAAGGAAATAAATGCACAATGGTCAGAATTCCTTAATTATTCGAGTAAAGAAAAGGCTCACTAGATTAAGTCTATGCAAAATTGCAATACTGAAGAACAACATGAATGTTACTTGATTAGACTTTATTCTCACTCGAGTAAGCACCAAAAAGGAAAGAAAATCAAGATTGATTCCATACTTCAACGGAAAGAATTGAGTCACAACGGCTATCAAATTCTAGGGAGTATAAATACACCTTCACAACAGAAGAATACACACGAAAAAAGCATCTACTGCTAATTGATAACAAAAATCATAGCAGTGTTCATTGTTCTTGGTGATACAACTCTACTTGAGCTTATATCATATTTTGTATTGCTTGTATCCTTGTTAAAATTTGTTTATGAGTGTGTCATTGGTTAAAAATAGAGAGTTTGAAAGGTTGAGATCAAGGGTAGATCCTAGGTTGGTCTACTCTTGAACCAGAATCAAGCATTGTAAGAGTTCTCACTTAGCTTGAAAGTGAAAGTTGTAAGAAAAGGTTGAGATTAGTGGAAATCCTAAGTGGTGATACTTAGGTAGTGGACATAGGTACAGGTTAGGCCCAACAATTCTAAAATATGTGTGTTCTTTGTTTTTTTTCTTTATGTGGTAAAACTCGAAAAGGATTCAAAACTGAAACACCCACACTATTCAACCCCATTTCTAGTATGGGAATCACACTTTCAATTGATCTCATAGACAGGTTCTTGTTTGCAAATGGTTTCACCACTAAAGACTGAAGATATAGGATGGCTTTGAACCTGAATCCCAGCTATTTTGAAGAAGGCTTAACCACCACCAAACCTCCAAGACTCAATGGGGTAAATTATGATATTTGGAAGAATCGAATGATGGTCTACATAAAGAGTCAAAACATAGAGTATTGAAATGTGATTGTTGAAGGACCAAGAGTTCCTAAATATGAGTATGGGGTTTTCAAGATGGAGATTGACTATGAGGATAAAGATTGGAATCATGACCAAATCAATGCCAATGCAATGCAACTCATATTTTGTGCTCTCACAATAAAAGAGACCAATCGAGTTTCTTTTTGCAAGAGTGCTAAGGAGATGTGGAAGAGACTTGAAGTCACTCATGAAGGTACCACTCAATTGAAAAAGACCAAGATTAATATGCTCTTTCATGACTACGATCTATTTTCTATAAAGGAAGGAGAATCTATCTCATATAAGTTTGATCGGTTCGCTGAAATTATGAATGTTGGCATCTCTTAGAAGACATATGGATGATAGTGACAAGGTCAAGAAAATTTTGAGATCACTTCCTCAAGAATGGGACTCACAAGTGACTGCAATTATGGAATCCAAAGATCTCAACATATTGGATTTCAATGCATTGGTTGGGTCTCTCATCAATTATAAGATTAGTTTAAAGACTAGAAGAAGATGCCCCAACTAAAAGAAAAAAGTGTAGCCTTCAAAGCAAGGGCTTCTTTCACGAAAGATAATGATGAAGAAGATCAAGAGCTGGCCCTTTATGCTAAAAGCATTCGAAAATTCAAATCCATGATCCAAAAGAGAAAAAGGGAAATGAAAAAGGTACCAAAAGAGGACTTCCGAAAGACTTCAAATTACAAGAAGAGAAGCGATAAGACCTGCTACAATTGTGGAAAATCAATCCATTATGCAAAGGATTGCAAGAGTTCATCCTCAAAACCAGCCTTTGAAAGAAGCAAGAAGAAGGAAGTCTTGGTTGCCACTTAGAGTGATGATGAAGATGATGAATCCATTGGCAAAGAGGAAGTCAATCTAACTCTTATGGCAAGAAGCTCCGACTCAATTGATGAGGTGAAAACAGAGGTAAATGCTCTTACTTATGATGAATTGATGAATGCCTTTGATGAGTTAAATGAAAACTTTGATGATGTGTTCAAACTCAATAAAACATTGAAAAAGAAAAACAAGGCTTTAGAAATTGAAAATAAGGTTTTATCAAAACGTTTTTATGAGCTTGAAAATACCTCCATTGACCATTCTTCATGCTTGCTCGAAAAACAACATTTGCATGATGAGATTGATAGATTGAAAAATGAGTTTCCTTATGTTGTTGGAAAATTTACTACTGGTTAAGAAAAGTTTCAAAAACTACTCTCATTGCAAAGGTTTTCATTGTCAAAAAATTGCCTTGGGTGTGATTCTTTTCAAAGAGAATCTTCTTTGATGAACAAGTTTTCAAGTGATGGTAATTCCTCAATTAGTCTTGGTGTGCCTACTTGTGCTAGATGCTTGAAGATTGGTCACAATGTTCATTCTTTTACTAGTTTGAGAAGGACCATTAAAGTGAAGAAGATGTGGATTCCCAAAGGAACCATTCTTCCAAACTTAGTTCATTTGACTAACACACAAGGACCCAAATTAACATGGGTACTTTTGAAAACAAGCAAAATTGATTTTATAGGTGTAAGCCAAAAATAGAGTTCCTTCGAGCATGTGGTACACTGATAGTGGATGTTTAAGACACATGAGTGGAGACAAAAGCTTGTTTGTGGAAATCACTTTCAAGATTCAAGGCCATGTAACTTTTGGAGACAATAATAGAGGTAAGATCATTGGAATTGGTAAATTGGGTAAGGAACTTTTACCAACCATTGACAATGTGCTTTTGGTTGATGGTTTACAATATAACTTGATAAGTGTCTCTCAATTGTGTGACATGGACTATGATGTTAGGTTTGAATCATCATATTGTACAGTTTTGAAAGATGAAAAAAATTGCATTCATTAGTTTAAAGCATGAAAATATTTTTGTTAACCTGCATGATGCATCATCATCCTTTAATGAAAAGTGTTTAATGTCTTTGGATGAAAATGTGTATTTGTGGAATAGAAGACTAGGTCGTGTACCATTGTCTTTGATTTCAAAACTTGCAAAAAGTAATGTTGTTAGAGGTTTTCCAAAATTAAGATTTATAAAAGAACATTTATGTGAACCATGCATTAAGGAAAATCATACTAGAAGCTCCTTTAAACCAAAGAAAGAAGTTTCTACATCTAGAGTCTTAGAACTTATGCATATGGATTTAATGGGTCCATCTAGACATATTATCTTAAGTGGAAAATTGTTTACTCTTGTGATTGCTGATGACTTTTCTCGATTTACCTGGGTTAAAGTTCTTGCCAATAAAAGTGATGATTTTAATGAGTTTGCTAAGTGGTGTAGATTGGTTCAAAATGAGAAAAACAAATATGTCATTGCCATTAGAACTAATCATGGAGGATAATTTGAATGCAAACCATTTGAGGACTTGTGTCACAAATATAGCATGAAGCACAACTTTTTGGCACCAAAAACACCACAACAAAATGGCCTGGTGGAAAGAAAGAATAGAACCTTAGCGGAGATGTGCAGAACCATGTTGAACGAGTATGATCTCCCCAAAATATTTTTGGGCCGAAGCCATGAATACCTCTTGTTACATCATCAATAGGGTGTACTTAAGGAGAAATCAATTCAAAACACCCTATGAGATATGGAAAGGTAAGAAACCAAATATCTCTTGCTTTCATCCTTTTGGTTGCAAGGTATTTGTTTTGAATAATGGCAAGGATAACCTAGGTAAATTTGATGCAAAATCTGATTTTGGTATTTTCTTAGGCTATTATACTAATACTAGAGCATATATAGTCTATACACTAGAACAAATGTGGTTGAAGAGTCTATTCATGCTAAATTTGATGATACGATCTAACCTTCGAGAAAGGTAGTTGTTGATGATGATGTAGGTGAACTTGAAAAGAAGAATGAAGATCAATCAATTCAAGGAGGAATTGAGGATTTGAATGTGAATAAGGAGTATACCAACAATAACTTGAAAGGTTCAAGAGTTGAAAAAGAACAAACTTCACTTCCTAAAGATTGGGATAATGTGAAAGGTCATCCAGAGGAGTTAGTTATTGGGGAGATAGAAGATGGAGTAAGAACAAGGAAAGATTTAAATGAATACCAAAACAATTATGAATACATCTCAATGGTGGAGCCTAAGAATAACATGGAAGCATTTGAGAGCGAGTATTGGATCTAAGCTATGCAAGTGGAACTTAATAAGCTCAAGATACAAAATGTGTGGGAATTGGTTCCTTTACAAAAAGGAAAAATTGCAATTGGGACCAAGTGGGTGCACAAACTCAAGTATGATGAGAATGGAAAAACCGTGAAAAATAAGTCAATACTAGTTGCTAAAGGATTCAATCAAAAGGAAGGACTTGACTATGAGGAGAATTTTGCACCAGTTGCAAGGTTGGAAGCTATTCGACTTTTGTGTGCCTTTGCTACCCATAAGAAGTCTAGCTTTACCAAATGAATGTGAAGAGTGCCTTTCTAAATGGGTACATTCAAGAAGAGGTATATGTGAAGCAACCTCTAGGCTTTAAAGACCATGGGCATCTCGACTATGTATTCAAGCTCAACAAAGCTCTTTATGGGTTGAAGCAAGCACCAAATGCGTGGTATGAAGGTTATGCACATTTCTCATCCAAAATGGCTATAAAAGAGGCCATGTGGATAACACCCTTTTTATTAAGAGACATAATGATGATATGCTTATATGTCAAATTTATGTGAATGATATAGTTTTTGGTACTACTAACTCTTCTATTTGTTAAGAATTTTATACTCTTATTAAGGGAGCGTTTGAAAAGAGTATGATGGGAGAACTCACCTATCTTCAAATCAAATAACTTGAAGAAGGCATTTTCATACATCAAACAAAGTACAACAAAGACTTGTTGAAAAAGTTCAAAATGGATGGAAGCAATGAGATGCCCCCACCAATGTCATCTACCTTGAAGCTTGATAAGGATGAGGATGGAAAACTAGTTGATCAATGTCTTTATAGAGGCATGATCAGGTCCTTACTATATTTAACTGCATCTAGACCTGATATTATATATTTTCTATATGCTTGTGTGCTCGCTTTCAATCAAATCATATGGAATCTCATTTGGTTGCATGCAAAAAGATTTTTAGGTATTTGATTAGTACAATTGGTTTTGTCTTGTGGTATCCATCTTCACTTTATTTCAATTTGATTGCATATAGCAATGCGGATTACGGTGGTTGTAAATTAGATAGAAATAGTATTAGTGGAACATGTCATTTTCTAGTCTCATGTCTAATTTCTTGGGCTAGTAAGAAATAAACAAGTATTGCAACCTCCACAGTCGAATCTAAATATGTGGCTGCTAGTAGCTCTTATGCCCAAGTTCTGTGGATTAAGAGCCAATTACTTGATTATCGGATTGTCCTTAAGAATGTTCTCATCTTTTGTGACAATACTAGTACTATTAATTTGAGCAAAAATGCCATTTTTCATAGTAGAACTAAGCATATAGAAATTATACATCATTTTCTATATGATCATGTGCAAAAAGGTGACATTTGTTTGAAATTTGTGCAATCAAGCGATCAATTAGCTAATATTTTTACCAAACCCCTTGTTGAAGAGAGATTTAATTCTATTCATCTTAGATTAGGTATGTGTGATGTGAATATTTTTTGATGATGTTCGTGATAATATTTGTGCATTACTTTTTTATTTGCATTCATATGCATTCACTCACAGTAAAATGATCCAATTTGGTATATGGGGCTCAAAGTTTATCTTGGTACATGAATGGAATGTGATAAGAAAGTGAATATTATGTTTCTTGAAATTCTCACTAGAGTAAGATGGATTCTTACTCAAGTGCACGGCATTGATTTGGTAAAATCTGGATTTGCATTGGTTCTTACTCGAGCAAATTGAAGCCCCACTCGAGTGATTAAAACAAGATTAAAATTATGGGTTGTTGTCATTTGAATTTACTCGAGTAAATTGCGATCCTACTCGAGTAGGTGGTGTGATCAAATGTGTCATTTGGTTGGCTTTTACTCGAGTAGCAAAACAGAGTTACACGATGGCATGTTTGATTTACTCGAGTAAAAAGTGATTTTACTCAAGTAAATGAGCATCAAGTCAGTTTTTAACCTATTTCTTTGTCTTTTCCTCTCATTCTCGTCGCCCTTGCCTCCTTCTCTCAATATTCTCAAACCCACTCGAGTAAATCTTTCCATCTACACAAAACCCATTCACCCTTCATCAATTCATCATCATTTACACACATTTCCATCACCAAATCACTTCCCCCAAAATCACCAGAAATTCACCACACCCACTCTAAAACCTTAGTTCTTCACTCTCTAATTCTACTATAAAATGTCTCAACAACCCAAGAAAAAGACTAAACAAACTGCAAAATGCCATCTAGATGACCAAGACAATAATTCTTCTCCTCAACCTCGCCTCTAACACACCAAATTTGTGGCCAAGAAGAAGTAAGCCGCCTCTTCATCATAGCCTCCATCCGGGTCCATTCCAGCGGATGATGCTCATTTACTTCATCCTAGGTTCATCTCTTTAAGGGCTCAAGATGTCTACAACAAGGTACTAAAGAAAGAACCACTTGTGCCTTCGATGATTTTTGACTATGTTAGGCTAAGAATTGTTGACTATAATTTGGAGAGTGTGTTTAAACAATATGGTTTGAATCAATTGTTGAAGTATATTGATGTTATATATGAGGACTTGGTTTGGGAATTTTAAGCAAACTTAGAAGTGGTTAAATAATCAGTAGATGAAGGGATAGTCTTAAGCTCTTGTGTTTGTGGAAAGTTGGTTATGGTGTCGGAAAGGCATTTATGTGAATGGTTCTCTATTCCTATGGTTGGAGTTAGGCCAACCGAAAAGGGAAATGATATTAAGAAGGGCGATGAAGAAAGCGATTGTGAATCCACTGAGGATGAAATTGAGTAACAAGAGAAGTATACTTTGACTAAAAGGAAGGCATTACTTAGAGAGATTGCAGTAGTTGAAGTGGGTGAATATGTAAGGCTGCAAGCTACTGATTTGCCCAAAATTTTAAGAATGATGCATTATGCGATAAATTGAAGTATCATTCCAAAGAAAGACACTCAAAACTACATAAGCAAGACTGATGTTGAGATTTTGTGGTATTTGGTGAAAGAAGTCCAAATCAATTTGCATACTTGATCATGCGGTGGATGAAGCGCAAATGGAAGCTTCTTCACAAGACTAGTTATTCTTCCCATCTTAAGAAGGAAAGGATGCTTTATAATGTGTTGATCACTAAGATTCTTAGGATGCACAATGTTCCTATTCAAGGTCATGACTACAACAATGTTCCTCACAATTGGAAGTTTACCAATGTCAACTTTGCAAATATGAGGATGATCAACTCTATCACTAGAGGGTGAATTTATAGGCCACGTGTTAGGAGGGATGTTGATCAATTTCCCAATCCAAATGTGAGAATTCCTCCACCTATTGATATGGCAGTTCCTAGTTCTAGGAGTGGGAGGCAACATAGAGCCATGTCACTTCAAGACTCGGATCATGTTATGGTAAGTGCTCGGGAATTCCAAGAGCTCAAGGGAAAGTTAGCACAATGGAAAAGGTTTTGGGGACAATTTCTGACTTGGTACAAAAGATTTGGTATAAGATTATTTGCTCCTCTCCATCAGCTACTTCCACTCATGCACCATGATTGTATGTTTTGATGCCTCTTCTCCAATGGATCTACATTTCACTTGCATCCCTTGTATATTTCTTATGTTTGTGTTTTCTATTTGGACTTGGCTATGTATATCTCTTGCACTTAGGTTTTTTTTTTTTATGTATTTGGCTTATTTACTTGGTACTTGGATGCTTATGTATTAGGCTAAGTATTTTCCTTCTCTATGTTGTTTGACTATATCTATGTCTTTGAGTGACCCTCTTAATTTTCCTATGGTATTTTCACTTTTTGATTATACAAAAAAAAGGGGAGAACATATATGGGATTTTTGGACTAACCCTTGTGACAAGTATTTTTATGCCCTGATCAATGTTTATGTTTTTTTAAGATATGCATATTCTTAGGGGGAGCTTAATAAATTTTCCAATGTTTTGTCATCATAAAAAAAGGGGAGATTGTTGAAACAAGCTGGTTCACATTTAGATTCACCTATGTTTTGATGATGAAAAAAAGTTGATAAATAACATTGGATAAAGGACCACTAAACAAAGCTGCTAAAAGACAAAATTGGTTGATGAAAAGAAGTGTTACTCGAGTAAGATTGAAAGTTACTCGAGTAAGTGCAGCTCCCAGGAGAAAGTGGATTCCATACATTACTCGAGTAAGTCCGGCATTCACTAGAGTAAATAATAAATTACTCGACCAATCGAAATGCCTATAATGCATTATTCAGGACTTACTCGAGGAGAAGTGCAAGTTACTTGAGTAAGTCGAAGATACAGAGAGTCACTGGTTGTCAAAATCACTTAGGCAAGTTCATAGATCACTTGAGAGAACGAAGACTGAAGTTGTAGTTACTCGAGTAAAATATAATGTTACTTGAGTAAGTGATGGTTCCAGAGGTGACATTGATTCATTTGTTACTCAACAAAATTGCAAGATTACTCGAGCAAGTGGACTTCCAGAAATCCAACAAATGTGCAAAAACTGAAGTTACTTGAGCAGATATTTTATTACTCAAGTAAGCGAGCTCTTTAATCTAAGAAATTCAAGTAAATCTAGCCAGATATGGAAGGAAATCAATGCAAAATGGTCAGAATTCCTTAATTACTCGAGTAAGTCTATACAAAATTGCAATACTAAAGAATAACATAAAAGTTACTCGAGTAGACTTTATTCTCACTCGAGTAAGCACCAAAAAGGAAAGAAAATAAAGATTGATTTCACACTTCAACGGGCAAGAATTGAGTCACAACGACTATTAAAATTCCAAGGAGTATAAATACACCTTCAGAATAGAAGAATACACACGAAAAAAGCATCTACTTCCAATTGATAACAAAAATCATAACATTGTTCGTTGTTCTTGGTGATACAAGTCTACTTGAGCTTATCTCATATTTTGTATTGCTTGTATCCTTGTTAAAATTTGTTTATGAGTGTTTCATTGGTTAAACATAAAGAGTTTGTGAGGTTGGGATCAAGGGTAGATCCTAGGCTAGTTTATTCTTGAACCAGAATCAAGAATTGTAAGAGTTCTTACTTAGCTTAGGTGATACTTAGGTAGTGAAGTAGGCACATGTTAGGCCGAACCACTCTAAAATCTTTATGTTCTTCATTGTTTTTGTTTTCTTTGAGTGGTAAAAATCGAAAAAGATTCAAAGCCGAAACACGCGCACTATTCAACCCCTCTTGTAGTGTGGGAATCACACTTTCTCAGTAGTCAACGTGGCTATTATAGCATGGTTATGCAAAAATGCAGTTTTCTCTTGAAACGCACAGAACAACTCCAATTCTTCATGTTTCACCAATATTCCATCTAAAACACCAAAGAATCACAAAGACATAAAAAGACATGAATAATAACAATTAATAATGCCAAATAAACATGAAATGCAACATAAATCATGCATAAAATGCAACCTATAAATAACTCTCTCATTCTCTCTCAAAGCAGATGCTATCCTCCTGCCTCTCTGCTCTTTCTCTCTCTCTCTCTCGTCTTTTTTTCACGTGCAAAGCCCAACTTTCCTCTACCATAGCTCACCATAAATGGAAAACCAAAAACTCACCCTAGCAACAAATCGGAATCCACTGATGCCGAAGAAGCCCACCTTTGTGCTTCCTGTAAATAAATGGAGAGTCTCGTACTCATAATTCGTTATCACCACCCAAGCCAAGACTCATCATCTATTGTCGAACCCCAAGCTAACCTCCTATCCTCTGCTCTCTCTCTCTCTCTCTCTCTCTTCATTTAACAAATTGAACTTGGAAACCCCAAGTTGAGGAGGAGACAAAAAATTGAAGAACATATATAAAGGTTTATCTGTTAATCGTGCTCCTTTCTTCGATGATGGTATTTCTCAAATCCAAGATCATGGATATATGGCAAGTTGTGGAGGATGTTCCATTAGTGCCAACAAAATGGTGAAAGGAAGAAAAGTGGAGAAGCTAATAAAGGAATGTAATGACTATGACAAAGGCTCATTTCCTACAACTACAAGGCCATGCACATCCTTTATTGTTCCTTGAGTAAGTCACCAACAAAATCCAACAATGTGAGATGGCTCAAGAGATTTGTCAAACTTTGGAAATTGCTTATGAGGGAACATGCCAAGTGAAGGAAAATAAGATTTGTCTTCTTGTTCACAAGTATGAGATGTTTAAAATGGAAGAAGAGGAAACCATTTAAGAGATGTTTGACTGCTCAATGATATTATCAATAGTCCGAAAGCTTTTGGAAAATTCTACACACATTCCGAGCTTGTGAGAAAAGTCTTGAGATCTCTTCCAAAGTCTTAGGCACCTATAAAGAATGCAATTCAAGAAGCCAAGGACTTATCCTCACTCCTATTGGAGGAATTTCTTGGATCCTTACTCACACATGAAATGAGTATAGAAGAAGAAGAAGAAGAAGAAGGATTTAGGCATTGCATTCAAGGCATCCTCAAAGTATATTGAAAGCCTAAGTGAAGATGAAGATGGAGAGAAAGAATTTGAAGATGTTAAATACCTTACCAAGATGTTCCAAAAGTTCCTCAACAAAGAAAAGATGCAAAAAAGTAAGCAAGAAGAAAAACAAACTCATTTGTTATTAGTGTCATGAACTAGGTCATGTCAAACCGGATTTCCCATATTTGAAGAAACATGGCAAAAGGAGAAAAATAAGGATTCTTGAATATGATGACTCTAACTCAAGTGAGGATGACAAAAATGAAATTGGAGGAGTATGTTTGACCGCCATCAAGGACAGAGAGAGGAAAACAATGTGGTAACACATTCTTGGCAATTTGTTAAATTTAATTTCCTTTTTACATATGCTATTTTATTGATTGTTGATTGATTGTTGAGATTTTATGCTTGTTGGAATTGATTGCATATCATATGTTTTCAAGTGTTTTCAAGAGGTATTTATTTCAAGTGGTTGCTTACATTGAGTTTTTTGTTTTTCAAAAGGGAAATGTTGTTTAATATTTTTTATATATTTTTTGAAACAAAAAGGGGGAGTTTTGCTTTCAAAATGATTTCTTTGAAAAATGCATTTTATTTAGGGAGATCTAAGTGTATTGAATGCTTTTTATCACTTTTTCTTTGAAAAAGGGGGAGAATGTGGATTTTGTATATCTTTTTGATGATTACAAAAAGGAGGAGAATGTTGTATGAATTTATTTAATTGTTTTAACGATTGGTATCTTTTTTAGTTTGAACATCATGCATATTATTTTGTTGGACTAACCAAGTGACAATGAGTGAAATTCTTGATCAAATTGTTTGTTATTGATGAATAAATGTTCAAATTCATGTATGTTTTCTCTTCATAAAAAAGGGAGAGATTGTTGACTTTGGTTTTGATGATGATGTATACAAAACATCCATGAAAGAGATGCAAAGGTATAGATTCTATAAAAGATCGCCACAATGCACTTTACGTAAGCATTACGCACGTAAACTGTGGATCTAAGCACGTTAATGTCAAGACCTCATCCACTGGGCATGATGAATGAGTTACTAGAAATCGACTGAGCATGCAGACACTATGTATCAGAAGATAGAAAGATCTAGATTTTATCTAAGCGCAAAGACAAGGTTACAAGGCTCGTGGATGAGAATAAGATACTCTCTAGAAATGATTTTGCATATCTACACACGCAGAGGGTACTACAACTCACATAGTCGGGATTTACATCTAATGAGGAGATTTGGTGTTGAAGTATTCGAAGCACGAAGGATGCACGCAGATTTAGTATTTCAACGCATGTAGATGAGTAAAGGTAGGATCTTTGAAAAAGGCAGATCTACGCACATTACATAACAGTTACACACGTAAAAGCATATAAATACAAATATGACATAAACATTATGATGCTCCTCAGAATTTGAATTTGAATATTCCTAACACATACTGACGTAAGAATCAAAAGTGCAATTTTGAAGAATCGACGAAGCATGTTGGCAAAATGACTAAGCATGTAGAAGGACGAGCCTACGCACGTAGAGATGAGGCTATGCACGTAGATGCTAATTTACACAAGGCAGTGACCATTGTAATTTAGACAGAGTATTTATACTTACATACAAAGCACGCAGAACTCTGGTGGACATGAAGTCTACACACGTAGAATGAAAACAATGCACGTAGATGAAGTGACGTCATGAAAGTACATAATTTTCTATTCTCTCACAATGGCTCTATTCTTGATTCCAACAGCTACAAACTTTAAGAGAGTTATAAAAGGACGTCTCCAACATTAAAAGTGGTTAGAGAAACCTTGGGTAAACTTTGTTACCTTCATCTCTCTCTAGATCTCTCATTGCTTGCATTTAACCCACTCTTGATATTCTTATTTGCTATTATTCTTGGGTTAGGTTATGCTTCAAATCTATGTTTGGGAACACATTTTGTAACAATCAAAGTATTTGATTGAGGGTAGATAAATTTCCTTGTTGAGTCTTGAAAAACAATAGTGGTTTGCTTGTTGAGCCTTAAAAAAACAAGTGAGTTAGGTTTTCCTTGTTTTGGCCCCTTGGGAAAAACAAGAGGTATAGGTTTCCTAGTTTGTTTCCTGCAAAAATTAGAGGTGTATCGGTTTACTTGTTGAACCTATAAAAACAAGTGTTGTAAATGGTTTTTCTCCACTTGCAAGTGAGGAGATAGTAGATTGAAATTCTCAAGGGGTGCATAAGGATTGGATGTTAGTCAAGAAGGACCTAACCACTATAAAACCTGAATTGCTTTCTCTACCCTTACTTTCTCTACTTTACTTGCATTTACTTTATATTGTATGTGAATTGAATATTTGATTGCTTCCACATTTGATTATAATTTTAGGTTGAAAAGAAATATTGTTGCTTACTTTGATTTGCAAAAATTTTTTAACAAAACTTTCAAACTCTCTAAAATTCCAATTCACCCCCTCTAGGAGGGCCATCCTTTGGGACCAACACTAGGTTTTCATAGAGATTCAGTGGCTTAATTTTTTGATTTTTGGTCATGTAAATTCCTTTTGTGTAAATGAATGTTGCTTAAATTCAAAATTTTAGTCAATAGTTTTACAAGTTCTTCATGGGTTTGATTGAGTTTCGCAATGGAAAGTTTTGTTTTGTTTCCTATAATTTGATATGCCTTTTGA
This sequence comes from Flueggea neowawraea, assembly GCA_948243855.1. Taxonomy (NCBI): domain Eukaryota; kingdom Viridiplantae; phylum Streptophyta; class Magnoliopsida; order Malpighiales; family Phyllanthaceae; genus Flueggea; species Flueggea neowawraea. Next base: position 14,802 of record CAODLS012799051.1, read on the forward strand.
TTTATTTTCTTCTTAGAAATAAGAGAGATTTGAAAAGTCAGCAATTTAGATGGTGGTTTAGGTTAGAAAGAGAGAGACGATAAGTGATAGAGACGAAGAGAGAAAAAGACAGAGAAAATGTGTGAGAGAGAAAGAGAGAGAGGTGATCGATCAGAAGAGATAGAGATCAGAGAGAAAGGCAGAGATAGATAAGAGAAAAAGACAGAAATGAGTAGAAGCGGGTATATTTGTACTATCACATTTTTTGTTAGGAAAAATTAACACCGTTAATAGCCAGGGAGACGATACGAGCCTTTTAAAACCCAGTGGTTTAATGAGAGATTATGAATTATCTTAAGAATGCTATGTAATTGCCCCTAATAATTATTATTCAATATGTGGAATTGTGACACCTAGTCTTGTCAAAGTCAGCCCATAAACTCCTTGTTTATGCTTCTGGTTAGTTAAGGCAACACCTAGTCTTTTAACAATTTCTAGCTCGTTTTAAATTCAAATTAGAAACCGTAAAGTTTATAAAAAAAAACTAGACATAAGTAGCTTTCAAGCATGTAAAACTGATTTCCTGATTGCTTATATTTAATTTACAGAAAATTTCTAAAATCAGCTATAAAGCAATCATGTGTCTGAAACAGGGCAGCTTCACCCTTGCTCAGTATTTTGAACTTTTCTCACTCAATTCTAATTCAAACTGGATACTATTTGTTGCTTTGAATCTAGACTCATAAATCCATATACATGTAAAATTTTAGAATTTCAATCAATTTGTAGAAGTTACAATAAGTTTAGGAAGTCGAATCCCTAAATCTGTTTTTAACAGAAAATAGTATCTTCACATCTTGAGCTAAAATTTAAAACTTACCAACCAAAGAAACATTTTCAGACCTAATTCAAACTCACGAGCAATCTATAAAACTTAAGAAATAGCTTCAAAAATTAAGGATTGCAATTAAACAAATCAGAGGAATATATACAAATATTAATTACCGAATAGAAAAGTTGAAAATTACCTCTTGTAACTTTCTTGAAGATCAGCTTCAGTGAGTTTTATATGATAAATATGGGTTATTCTCTTAGTTTTCTAAGGTTTATCTAGCCAATATGGTGTTTTTTTTTTCTTAGCTTTGGTGTAGAAAGAAAGGAACTAAAATTTCTACTCAGCTAATTAAATCTTCAAAGGGATGTATTTATACAACCAACAAAGGTAAGGGTTAAGAATTTAGTCAACAAAAAGATATGGGTTATGGGGTGTGTGACAGATTGAGCCTCGGTGTAACTCAAGGGACCCACCCAGGCCACTGACACTTATTTTGGCTTTCTCTCTCTCTCTCTCTCTCTTTTAATTTCCCTCCCTACTTCAAATTTTCTTTCCGGTCTCACCCTTGCTATCAAACTTTTAGTTCATTTAGGTCCCTATTAACTAATTATAGCATTATTCTACTAATCACAAAATCTACCTATTCAAAATACTAATACTTATTATAACAATATACTATCACTCAATCTATTTTCTTTTTTTTTATATTATTATTTTTTTAATAAAACAAAAAAAATAAATAAAATGTAGAACATATATAATCGAGGAATCGTTTTAACATATATAATCGAGAAATCTAAACGAAGGATTAATGGAAATAAATGGTGGCATTTAGGTGGGTTATTACATTTTTTTTTAATTTTGGTTGAATACATGTGAACCCCCCTAAACTTGTATCAAACGTGCATTTTTTGCCTAGAACTTTGCGACCGCTTATAAAACCCCTCAAACTTTGAAAACACGGTCGTTTTGCACCAATAGTGATGGCATGGCAGGATACATTAGAAATGAATGTACACATTAGCATGTCCACATCAGCAAAATTCATTTCTGAAATGACAAAAAGCAACAATTATGCAACTTCCTTTCCAATCCTAAAATATGAAAACCAAAACAGATTTGTAGCTCTTTTCATTTATTGCACACAGACAGAGGATGTGCACCACTTGAACTTATTGATGTAGACTGTTGATGTGGATGTTTATTTCTTATGTGTCCTGCCATGTTATTGTTGTTGGTGAAAAAACAATTGAATTTTCAAAGTTTGAGGAGTTATATGATGCATTTTCACAAGTTTAAGAGATTTTGTATGTGGTTGCAAAATTCAGGAGATAAAATGCATGTTGAATGCAAGTTCAGAAGGGTGTGCATGTTGGCCTTCAATTTTATTAGTTTCTAACATTTACCGAAGGGCTCTATTCCATCTTTAATATTTTGTTTACTGAGGAAGTTTGCCGTCGGTACTAATCATTTGAATCATTTATTTCGAACTCTGCCGGCCAGGACCGGCCCAAGGCATAGGCCACTGAGGCCTATGTCTAGGACCATAGAAAATTATGAGCCCCATTTTTTGCAGAGCTTTAAGAACAAAATAGCATATCATAACTCCATCTGTAGAATTTTTTTTGCTAATGCCCGCTTTCTCATGTGAAAATAATGCACGCGTCACACTGCTGTTATATCCTAGACTATGTTTTGCAACTTTATGCGTTATGCTAATATGCTATTTAGCAACATGTGGCAGTCATTCACATTTTATATAGTTAATTTAGTTCTAATTTTTTAGTAGTTTGCTAATTTATTTGTTTGTTTTTCATATGGATGCTACTTTTTTATAACCTACTAATATAATTTTAAATTTTTATTTATATTATTTTTGCTCAACTAATAAAAGGTAAAAATTTATTTTTTTATTCATATAATTCCAGTTTAGTTATAGTATATTCAATAAAATAAAATTTAATTAACTTTTCTTTTCGAAAATGATAACAAAAACGAGAGAGAAGGATCAAAGAACTAATCAAACCTCAAAAAGATGCACTAGATAAATTTCTCATTAATACTAAACACTAAGTGCTAAAAAAGGATTTCAATGAAATTTTAATTAAAAATTGTGAATTTTTATTTTTAAAATAATAATGTGAATTAACTAAAAAATAGTGATTTAATTTTTAAACTTAAATAGAAAAATTTAATTGATAATTTTGCCTCTCAAAAAATTAAGAAAATTATAACATATATAAATGTACAGATATGAAAAAAAAACTTTTTAGACGCTTTTGTCTTTCTTTTTAATTCATAAATATTTTTAAGTCTTTTGTTCTATAAGTACTTGATGATTATTCACAATTGTTAGACATTTTTGTCTCTCTTTTTAATTTATAAATACTTTTAAATTTTTTATTTTATAAATATTTGATAATTATTTACTATTAAAAAATTAAGTGGAAAAAAATATCAACACAAAAATCTAGGTGCCCAAAAATACACGTAAAAAATCTAGAAACGTATGAGACAAAATTTTTAAAGATGCTTCCGCATCGCGTGTTTTTCTCTCCTATGCTCAAAGAGTTTGGTTCTCTATTTAATTCGTTTTTAATGTTTCATTATTTATCCTCCTTTTTATTTTTCTTGGTTTGACCGTTATTTATCTTCCATCTCCTTATTGGTCTTGTCTTATGTCCCTTACTTAGAAATAGCATCTCTTGAACAAAAAAAAAAAAAGCAATAGCATCATAATTAGCTTAAGTCCCTAAGTACATAATATTCTTATTTTATTTCAAAAGAAATAAAAATAATTATAATTAATAGTTTGCACGTACCACCTTTATTTGACATACGTATTAAGTTTACAATGATATTTTTTAAAAAATAATTTCTCTACTATATCAGTT
>CAODLS012799257.1:0-10830 GCA_948243855.1 Flueggea neowawraea
AGAACAATGATATATATTGTTATTTAGGATTATTAGTGCGTCATAGTAGTCCTAATTTACGTAACGAATAACGTGAATTTATGTGTTGGACATTGTTCATTGTTATGAAACTGAGTAATCTAGTTTAAATGAATCACGACGTTTTCGGTTTCACTGGTTAGGATAGAGGTCTCTTTAATTCGTACTGTTGTCATAAATTAAACCTTGTCAGGGCGTCTTGGGAGTTGTCTAGTGGTTAGGAAAATAATCTGTAGGGCGTCCCGGGCTATCGATATTTTAAGAAGAGATTTATTAATTGAGTGTGTCACCGTTAGCTATAACTATCTGCTTGAATGCTCTATATTGATCTTTTGTATCTGTGATCGGCTGATTGGATTGAACGAAAGAAATACCTTAGTTAGGCTTTCTCATTATTGACTTTCCATTATTTTTCTATTGCTGCAATTTTATTTTTCATTGCGAATTTTATCTTTGCTTACTCTTAATTTCAATTTCAATTTCACATTAGAGAAAACAAGAGTCTAACATTTGTTTAAAGTTTGGTGCACTCTAAATCATTCGAATTAGATGGACAAAAATTAGTGGTTTGGACTTAAAATATATAAATTTAAGGTCTTTGATGACACTTGAGGCATCTAGAGAACAAAATGAACCCAAAATCAAAATTATTTTTTGTTCAAGGTTTTTTGTGGCAGTTATTTTCGGTTATTAATTATGCCCGATGTTTTTAGAAAATATTGTCAGTTATGCCTTTTTGTGCCTGTTCATTACTAACACGTCCTTTCCAAATGAATTTCATGTTTTTTTGTCCTCTATAAGTTTGAAGAAATTCTCTACAAAAGATTTGATTTACTAACACATCCTTTCCAAATGAATTTCATGTTTTTTTGTCCTCTATAAGTTTGAAGAAATTCTCTACAAAAGATTTGATTGATCTACAAATTATCAAATCTTGGACTTTGTTATATTCTGAGAGTATTCTTGAGCAACCCCATTTGCAGTCATAGTGGGTCAATTAAACACTTAAAAAAAAGTGTTTTTTAATGCCTCAAAATCACTAAAAATCCTCATTTTCATACAACATTTTTCTAACAATTGTAACAACTTAAGCTTAAAATCATGAAATAAAAACTTTAAATTTGAACATCATATCTCCTATTCTTAATTTAGCACATGTTCAACTAGATTTATCAAATCTTGACTTCTTCTAATTTTGATTTTTCAGCAACAAAAGTAGCAAATTTCAACATGGTGTAATAGAAACATGAATAGGTTTAATTGCTATGATATTGATGGTGATCATACCCAATTTCCAAGCCAATTCTTTTCGTAAGTCGAGGTTTTTGGACTTGTTTCTTATCCTGAAAAAATAGTTGTTCATAAATTCCATCATTATTGACTGACACATCAATCAAATGTACCTAAAATGATATCTTAGCTCTATGTCACAATTTCGTTTTTGGTTTGCAAGGAAGCCTTTTGATAGGTTACATTTCATGTATGTCTTGTATTGTATTTTATGTTTATTTTACATTATAAATTGTTGTTATTCGTGTCTTTTTATGTCTTGTTTGCTTTTTTGGTGTTTTAGGTGAATGCTGGTGAATAATGAAGATTCAGAGTTGTTTTGGGTGCATTTTGTTGTTGACTGAATTATCACATGACTACGCCATAGTAGAAGCGTTGAATGGGTTGACCATTGTGCATTGGATCGCGTGCCATGATTTAGGGGCCTAGATTTTTTAGCCTTTTGGACATCTTAGAGGGCTGCTAGTTTAGTTTTGTTGTTGGATCAAAACAATGAATATTATTATTCTTATTTTTAGCTATTTTAAAAGAGGAATTAGGTTTTCCTAAGGAGGATACATATTTAAACTAATTTGTCTCCTTTTACGTGGCTATCTCATAATTCATGCACAACTGGGCAGCCGACTTTAGTATGAATTTTGGCTTTCTTTTCTCTAACATGTGTAACTAAACATCTTTCTACTTAAGGTATTTTGAAGTTTAATCCATTAATGTTGTGAGACTTTTGTTTTAATTATTATAAAGTATTTCGAGTATTTATTCAGTTTCTATACATTAGTTCCTTTATTATTATTTATTTTGATTGTATGATTGCTGGTTGTGTGATTGAATGAATCGTATACTATTATTTAGGATTGATAGTGTCACATTAGTCCTAATCTAGGTAACGAATAACGTAAATGTATGTGGTTGGACATTATTCATTCTTAAGGAACTAAATAATCTAGTTTCAATGAATCATGGTGTTTTCAGTTTCAATGGCTAGGATAAGAGTCTCTTTAATTCGTACAGTTTTCATAGACTAGACCTTGTCATGGCGTCTCGAGAGTTGTCCAGTGGTTTGAAAAATAGTCTGCACGGCGTCTCAAGGCTATCGAAAATTAAAAAGAGATTGTTTAATCGAATGTGCCACCATTAGCTATAACTTTGTCTATTCGATTGCTTTATATTGATATTTCTTGTCCGTGATCAACTGATTAGATTGAATGAAGAAGTATCTAACCTAGGCTTTTATCATTATTGAATTTTTATCAATTTAATTTCTGCAATTTTTTGTTTCTCTGGTTTACATTTTTAGCGTCAACAACATTTTTACAAACTTTATTTTATTTTTTCTGTTTAGGCATCTAAACATTTATGCACTGGTCTCTGTGGATTTGATCATGCTCACCGTTTTACGCATTTACTGTTTTGAGTAGGTTAATATTATTTTGGTGAGTTTGACACCCTTTCAAATTTGGCGTCGTTGGTGAGGATCGGTGTTTCAAATTTTGTTTATTTGCTTTACTACTAATCTTTTCTCTTTGTTGCATGCATTCTTTGTTTGCAGATAGTCTTCTGTATGATTCTGAGATAGAGAAGACTGTTAAACAGTTGAGGAAAAGAGGCTAGATTATGCAGAGTAAGAGCTTCTGTTTTTGCGACTTTAGCACTTGGACCGAATGAGAACAATGCTAACTTTAATTTTCACATTGAAACCGAGATGGCTGAGAACATCAACGCCCCTCCTACTGTGCAACCCACAGCTCCAGCTTGCAAACTCTGAGAGCCGCACCACCCATTGTCCAACAATCGTTGTGTACTCAATATCAACCTTTAGGTGTTTCGTTTGAGTTAAAAATAGAATTGATACAAGTCTTACCCAAATTCCATGGTATGGAGAATGAGGATCCAAACAAGAACTTAAAGGAATTCCATATTGTGTGTTCTAGTTTCATACCCCAAGGCATTTTAGAAGAACATATCAAACTGAGAGCCTTTCCTCTCTCATTGAAGGATCAGGCAAAAGAATGGCTATTTTACTTGCCATCTGGATCGATTGATACATGGGGTGAGATGGTTATTGTTTCTTAAGAGGTTTATTCCTGCTTCCAGAGCAGCTAATCTGAGAAGGAAAATTTGCATTATCAACTAAAGAGGTACTAAAACCTTATATGAATATTGGGAGAGATTCAAGAGGCTTTGTGCAAGTTGTCCTCAACATGGTATTTTTGACCAACTTTTAATTTAATATTTTTATGATGGTCTTTTTTCTTTAGAACGCAGGGTGCTAGATGCAGCAAGTGGTGGGCGATCATTAGCAAAACTTCTAAGGAGATTCGAGAGTTAATTTCTGTTATGGATGCAAATTCACATCAATTCGGATCCAAGGTCGAATCCTCTACTAGGCTTGTCAATGAGGCAAACCTTAAACCTTCTAATTCAAAGCTTGATGATATGACTTCTTTGTTGCATCAAACTATAGTTGTGGTGAATAAATTGGCTATTGCGCAAGGGCAATTATCTCAGAAGATGAAAGCACAAATGTGTGGGATTTGTGGTGTGCAAGCACACCTAACTAATGTATGTCCGTCTCTGCAAGAGGATGTAGCTGCTAAAGTGATTGCAGTAAGGGGTTATGCGAAGAATACATTGAGGAAGTATGATCCATAATTCAATACATACAACCTGAGATGGAGAGATCATCCAAATTTGAGGTATGAAAATAGTGGGAATAACTTCAACAATTTGGCCCCAAGAAATCAAAATGTAGCTCCTGAAAATGCTCAGCACCAACAAATGCCGAAGGCTGATAGGATTCCAAGCTTGGAAAAAATTGTGATATCATTGGCAGTTTCAACAAAGGCGAGTATTTTAGAGATGAAAAATCAAGTTAGCAAGTTAACTACCTTTGTTAACAAGCTTGAAAGCAAAGGAAAGTTGTCTTCCCAACCTGATATCAGCCCAAAACAGAATGTTAGTGCCATTGCTCTTGGAAGTGGAAAGAAAATCCCAAGTGTAGAAAAAACATCATCATTACCGCGTGGCCATGCCACAGTGACTGAAATAGAAACAAAGGTTCCAAAGAGTTCCAAATATGTACTAGTGGTTCTGAATCTTGAAAAGCCTCCTTTTCCACGTATATTGGCAAAGAAAAAGAATGTTTTGGATGATCTAGAAGTGTTGGAAACATTGAAGAATGTTGAGATCAATATTCCTCTGCTTACAACAATTAAGCAGGTACCTCGTTACTACAAGTTTCTGAAGGAGTTATGCACTGGAAACATTGAAGAAGGATGTTTTGGTGCAGGGGAACGATTTAGTTTTTTCTGCAGATTTTTATGTGTTGGATATGGAAAATGATGACACTCCTAGTTCAAGGTTGTTGTTAGGAAGACCTTTTCTAAAAACAGCAAGAACAAAAATTGATGTTCATGAAGGAATTTTGACTATGGAGGTTGATGGAGGTGCAATTAAATTCAGCATTAACGAAGTAATGAAGCATCATAATGATTTTTCTTTTGTTTTTGTAGTTAGTTGTACTAACTTATTGACAGAAAAAATTTTGGACCTGCATGTTGATGATTCTTTGCAGGTTGTTTTGACTGAAAGCATTTCATAGGGGAGCTTGGCAAAATTAGAGGCAATTTTGGTTTTACCATCGGCCATTAACCATGCTGTTTTTGAATTACAAGCCATTTCAGTTCTTACTTCAGGGACAATTTCTGTCTATGACTACTTTAGAGAATATGATGGTTTTTTTCATCATCAAACCACCTGAACTTGAATTGAAGATATTTCCTGAACATCTAAAATATGGTTTCCTAGGTGAGTCAAATACCCTTCCTATTATTATTTTGAATAAACTCACTATATAGGAAGAAGACAAGTTGGTTCAAATTTTGACAGATCACAAGAATGCAATCGGCTGGATCGTTGCTGATATAAAAGGTTTGATTTCTTTTATTTGCATGCATAGAATACTGTTGGAGGACGACTGTCAACCTTACAGGCAAGCACCGAGACGTCTAAACCCACCTATGATGGAGGTGGTGAAGAAAGAAATTCTTAAGTTTCTTGATGCAAGTGTCATATATGCCATTTCAAATAGTAAATGAGTAAGTCCAACTCAAGTTGTTCCAAAAAAATATTAGCATTACAATAATCACAAACGATCAAGGTGACTATGTGGACCAACAGAAGACCAAGAGAAGATAACATTCACGTTCCCCTTTGGTACCTTTGCTTATAGGTGCATGCCCTTTGGTCTCTGCAATGCACCAGCTACTTTTCAGAGATGCATGGTAAGTATATTTTTTGACTATATGGAGAGTTTTATTGAGGTCTTCATGGATGATTTCACTGTGTATGAAAATTCTTTTACATCTTGTTTAGAAAATTTGAATAAAGTTCTAGAAAGATGCATTGAGACAAACCTTGTGCTTAATTATGAAAAAATGTCATTTCATAGTAGATCAAGCCATTATATTAGGCCATGTTTTTTAGCTAGAGGGATAAAAGTTGATAGAACGAAAATTGATGTTATCAAATCGTTGCCTTACCCAGTAAATTTGCTGAAAGTTCGTTCTTTTCTTGACCATGTAGGTTTTTACAGGAGATTTATCAAGAATAGATTGCACATTCATTGAGTGAGCTATTGAAAAAAGATGCAGCCTTTGAATTTGATGATTCCTACAAACTGGCATTTGATGTTTTGAAGGAGAAGTTGATTTCTACATCTTACAAGCTCCGAATTAGAATCTCCCATTCGCATTGATGAGTGATGCCTCCAATCATGTACTAGGCGCAGTTCTTGGTCAAAGAGTTGGAAGAGACCCACATGTGATCTATTATGCGCCTAAGACTCTTGATCCAACTCAATCAAACTAGTCAACAACTAGAAAGAAATGCTTGTTGTGTTTGCCTTGGAAAAATTTAGATATTATTTATTGGGCATAAAAGTTGTAGTTTATTTAGATCTTGCTGCTCTCATGTATTTAATGAATAAAAAACATGTTAAACCAAGGCTAAATCAGTGTGTTTTATTGTTGTAGGAGTTTGATATTGAGGTTTGAAACAAGAAGGGTGCTAAAAATTTAGTTGTTGACTATCTTAGTTGGCTGCCCAACGTTCCAAAGACAGATACTAAGATCTCTGTAGAGTTTCCTGATGAACACCTATATGCGATTTGCATTATGGCATGACCATGCTGAAATGCGTTGTATATTGATATTGTTAATTATTTGACTAATCATGGTTTACCTTAAGGTTACAACAGGCCAGAAAAGGATAAACTTTAAAGTGATGTCAAATATTACATTTGGGATGTTCCATACCTTTGGAAAATGTGTTTAGATCAAATTATCCGTAGGTGTGTACCCAAAACTGTGGTCTCTTCTATTCTGCAATTCTGTCATTCTTCAGCTTGTGGTGGTCACTTTGGCCCGAATAGAACATCAAGGAAAGTGATTGAATCAAGTTTGTATTGGCCTAAAATCTTCAAAGATTCTTATGTATTTTGCAAAGCTTGTGATCGTTACCAACATATGGTAAATATTAACTAAAGGAATGAGATGCCTCAAACACTCATACTTGTTTGTGAAATTTTTGATGTTTGGGGTATAGATTTTATGGGTCCTTTTCCATCACTTTTTGGTAATCAATATTATCACGACCCAAAATCGGGCCGAGACCGGCGTAAAAGGCGAACCGTCTATGGGAGCTCGACCCATCTAGCACAAGCATCAAATATCCGAACATACTACCCAAAATGTTTAATTATTATTTTAAAACGTTTAATGAAAATATTGCCGTTCAAAACATAAGTAGTGAAAATAAATATATAAATATATCATAATGGATATGTCAAAAAATATAAAAAAAAAACATATCAAAAGCCAAAGTGACAATCTCGTAACCCAACAACATCCTGGTGCGAAGCTCTAACAATACAAAAGAAGAGTCCGAACAAAAAGGCGTCACTAACCAATAGACGCCTCACTAGTAATCAAGATACGAAATAGTTACCAAAACCTAAAATCTGTGAACCTAAGATGTAAGAATCAATATAGACAGAAAATAAAGAGGGTCAGGGCTTAGTGAGAAATAACACTCCATATTGCCTCATACGTGCATCACAAATACTGTTTTGAAAACTATTCAAAAACTATCGCATGCAATATAGTAGGATAAGTATATAAACAAATATATATATATATATATATATATATATATATACACGCTAATACATAGTAACGCTCAAAATCAGTTTCCAAAGCGTTCGCAAGCAAAGCAAACAGTAGGCACGAAAACCAAGTCAAATACGGTTTCAAAGTCAAAACACATCGTATATATGGGCCCATATCAAAAATTTTCATCTGGCACTAAACAAAAGTGATGTAGACTCCGTCATTGATCACTAGCAAATCATGTGTTGGATCAGAACACATGGCTATCAGTATCTCTGGTAGCTAGAATTTCTCAAAGCATTGGTATACCAAAGGCTACTATTACCAGTAGCGCAGGTGTCCCATATCAGAAAATAAAAACAAGTTATACTATTGCATAGTATAAAATCGTAAGCATGCAAAGCAGCATCAAAACAGAAAGCGGATATATAATACATATATATCATTTTCAAAACAAAGCACTGATTATTAAACACAAAATCAGTTTATTAGTTAATCTAATCCTCGGATTAGTTCAAATTCAAAATATCATGTCTAACATATTAAAAACAATAATAGAAATTTTGAGACACAACTTATGTGTCTAAAATTGTTATTAACTCACCTGGAAATTCAAGTGCAAACGTCAGTTAAACCCCACTCATCAGTGGCTGGTTTCGCTGACAGGAACAAGAAGCTGAACAAACAAATATATATCAACAGATATATCAGAGACAAGTCGAAATGTTGTACTGTGGCGGTACCAAATGTTATGCAATGCAAATGCAAACTCGGACCCTCAAAAGGTCCCCAAAAATCCATATTGAATGATAATCTATCATTCTGAACCCAAAATCCAAAATTTATGTAAAATTACAGTTTGGTCTCCGACCAATGTAAAATTATGTTCTAGTCTCCGAGATTAGCAAATTACAAAACAATCATGAAAGCAAATTGGGATTGCTAACTAGCCCTCCAAGTAGTCAGAATCTCCAAATAAGTCCTGGAACTCTTAGAAATTGCGAGACAAGCAAATTACAGCTTTGGTCCCTCAAAACCTTGACTCACTCGAGTAGACCAAAGGCTTACTCGAATAACAACCTGACTTACTAGAGTGGCTGTTACTCGAGTAAGTCCGAACAAAAAGAGATTGGAACCGAATGAGTCGGGTGGAGGTTTATATAAACCCCTGTCCAAAACGACACTGTTTCATGCCAAACTGTGTAGCTCATTCGAGTGACAGGTCATCTCACTCGAGTAACACATTCCCAGGTGTATATCGTATTCATCCGAAAACACGGCTCACTCGAGCAACCAATTGGCTCACTCAAGTGATCCATGCCTTGCTTCACTCGAGTAATACCGAAAGGCTTACTTGAGTAATCCATGGTCCATATCACTCTAATAACACAAGAACACTTACTCAAGTCCCCTCTCAAAACCTTAAATCACCAACTCTACACTTGAATCGATTAAGATCAAAACGGAGCTAATCGGAAAGCCACAAAGAACTGTATCGGAATCCGACGAGGTATTACAAATATATTATTCTTGCTATTGATTATGTTTCGAAGTGGGTAGAAGCAAAAGATACACGATCTAATAATGCTCGAATTGTTGTAGATTTCTTGAAGGCTAACATCTTTGCTAGATTTAGCACTCCTAAAGCCATCATTAGTGATCGTGGTACTCATTTTTGCAATTGATGGTGGAAGGTTTGTTCAAGAAATATGGTGTTACACATAGAGTATCCAATGCTTACCACCCACAAACAAAAGGGCAAGCTGAAGTGTCCAACCGGATTATCAAAGGCATCTTGGAGAAAATCGTTAACCCAAACTGCAAAGATTGGAGTATACGCCTAGATTATGCACTTTGGGCTCACAGAACCGCCTACAAGACTCCTTTAGATATGTCACCTTATCATCTTGCATATTGAAAATCTTGTCACCTTCCTGTTGAGATTGAACACAGGGTATTTTGGGCCATGAAAGAGTGTAACATGAATTTTGAGGAAGCCGAACATCAGCGAAAACTACAGATTCAAGAAATTGAAGAAATCATAAATACCCTTATGAGAATGAAGCCATTTACAAGGCCAAATCCAAAGCTTTTCATAATAGTCAAATCGTGCACAAGAACTTCAAGGTGGGTCAAAAGATACTTCTTTTCAACTCAACTTTGAAAATTTTTGCAGGAAAGCTTCGTTCAAAATGGGTAGGTCCCTTTGTGGTTGTTTAAGTTTATTTTCATGGTGTTGTTGATATCTAAAGCATCGAGACAGGTAAGACTTCAAGGTTAATAGGCAACGTTTGAAACCATTCTATGAAGGTTTTGTGCCACGTTCAGTAGATTTTGATTATGTTTTTGAATCCCATTACAAGTGAGTGTGACCTAAGTCCAGCTAAGACAACATTAAAGAAGAGCTTCTTAGGAGGCAACCCAATGTTGTTATTATTTTTAATTTGATTGTTTCGAGTGTTTGGTTATTTTTTTGATCCAGCAATGTTTTTCTATTTTGAGTTTTTAAGCTTTAATGATTTTTAAGGATTTAATGGCATTTGGTTTCGAAATGGGTTTTGTTTTTTTGTGCAATTAGGTGAAGATTCAAATTTTATTTGAAGAAAATAAGTGTAGGGAAGTTGCAGCAGTCGGAAAGCGCGTCTACAAGAGACACAAGCGTCTCAGGTGCATTCTGGATGCACGCAAAACGGCAGCATTTCGCAAAAATAAAAATGGAACGATGCTTTTCACGTGAAATTGTGCGCAGCAAGTGGATCCAACTTATCGAAACGTTGTCGTTTGTGACAAAGGCAAGGGCCGATTTGGTCTAAGGGGTATTTTGGTCTTGCGCTCACAATTTTTGTACCGTAATTGGCTCAATTTGGGACCACATCACAGCTGTAAATACCAACATCTTCTTATTACTTCCTCCAAACCCGACAGCCTTTCACTACCACCATCAACCCTAAGTTTTCATTCTTCCTCATCATCAACCATGCCCATTAGGAAATCAGATGCTAGATGGCATGGACAACCACCTTCCAACCTTCTTTTGTTGAGCAAAGTCGTGCCATCACAAGCCAAAGCTGAGCCGCTGCGCACAGCAGCTGGGTCTGTTGGATAATTTTGGTTTATACTTTGGATAGCATTTGTAGAGCGAAAACGACTTTAAATGAAAGAGAGAAATCAATACCAAGATTTCTAGTGATTTAACCAACTCGATGCCTACGTTCACTACCTAAGTCTCACCACTTAGGATTTTCACTATAACGGTGATTGATTACAGCTCAATCCAACAAAGCCAATACAACGAGGTTGATTCCGGCTCAACGCATCTAAGGCCCTCTACAATGTTGTTTTCTATAGGCTTACA
>CAODLS012799499.1:0-17551 GCA_948243855.1 Flueggea neowawraea
TATTCATCAATAGCTTGCATCTCTAAGTCCTAACAAGATATTTAAGCTACCATAATTAACATAAATAAAAAAATAGAAATAAAAGAAAAACATGGAAATTATGCTAAAAAGATAAAGAAAAAGGGAAAAGATGGAAGCCAAGAACCCCTCTCCAATGTCACTTTAAAGAGAAATCCAAGATCTTTAGGCCTTCCTTTCCTTCTTGAAACCCTAAAATATTCTAGCAAAGAGAATGATTCTTAGGAATCCAAGAATACCCCAAAAGAGCAAGTTTTAGGAGTATTTACACCCCCTCACATGACCTAATAACCCTACAAAATTTCTCTCAAAAATGCCCTCAAAGATGCCTTTGGTCCCCACAAGAATTGGCATTTGTGTCACATGTTGATTTTGTATGCAATTTTAGCATACAATTGTAGAACCAAAATGCTAGAAATCTTTGCCAATTATGTATGCAATTTTAGCATACATCAAAAAGAAAGAAATATTTAATACAAAAGAGAGCATCATCTTTGTTTGCAATCAAAATGTGTTTCTAATTTTAATAAACAATCTTTGAAATGAAGTAATAGGAATGGCCTTGTTATGGTCGGTTTAATCAGTCGGGACATGAGATTGTTCTGTTATTTTAATATTTCTAGTGGGTTTAACGGGTAAGGTCGGGTCTGGTCATGTAGCCCAAAAATTATCTATCGTAAATGTGGTGACAACATGGCAAATTTTAGTGATGTGGCATGCGACGTCGTCTTTTCGGTCATGGACTCTAAAAAAACAGCCATAGTGACCATCTAGAACAAAAAGGCTAGTCGTAGTGACCTAATGGTGACAAAAGAGACAAAAGTGCCCTTGGTTTACTTAATATAAAGTTCAGTGACCATCTGTGAATTTTCTCCATTGCAAGCCAATTCAAACGTATTAGAGAAAATTACGCCCTACACCATCTTTTGTGAAAGTACTTACAAGCCCATAACTCCTTTTTTGACTTTCCAGTTTTTAAATGACAATCAAATTTTTAAATCTCGCTCATAGCATCCCTCTACTTTTTATTTATACTAGAATTGTTTGCAAAAAAAAATTGAAAACCAAAAAAAAAGAAAAAAAAAACTAGTTCGTATCTCAAAAAAATTGAAAATACAATAAAAAACGTAATAAATACTGAATAAATACATAATGAAAACTAGTTCGTGCATGAGAAAATGAGAGGCCTTAAATACTGAAAAAATAAAAAATCAAATGAAAACTGAAAAACAAATTAAAAAGGAACATCACATCTGCAAATACTTTTGTCTTATTTAGTAAGATAAGAATGGCCCAATGTGTTAAATATGTGAAGACTGGTGCCAAGTAAGCGCAATAAACTAAAATTAACCAATCTGGTCCAACAAATCATTATTTCGGCTATGCGCTTAATGGGGATAAAGGCCACATTCTTCCCACTCACACTATCTCGATTTCCTCCTCTCCTCTTTTCTTTCTCTCACACACATGTTTCACCATTCATTTGTTATCTTTCTCCCCTCATATTTCAGAAACAAAAGAAAAAACTCCAATTTAATTTCAAAACCCAAAAAAAAACTTTGAATCCCTGATATGTCCTAAATTTACATAATAATTCAAGTATAAAAATATAGCATTTTTGCCTTACGTGTGCTTAATTGTCGATGCAATAATACGTTTTTCTATTTTTTTGTAAGGTGATGAAGAATGCATGAAATGTCATGAAAAAGGCTTGGAAAACATGTTTTTGAAGTTGGAACATCGATGAAAGAAAGTGCGACGAAAATTGACTAAAAGGGTGCGAAGTTCAACGCCGCTCAGAACGTCGTTAGTGGTTTTGTCCATGGTCACGACTGTGACCATAGGCACCTCACAGACGTGACCGTGGACAATAGCTCATCATGGTCTTGACCTACTCAATGTCACAGCTGTGACAGACCTAAAAACGGACAAAAATGTGTGGCATTTTTGGGTGAAAAAGTGGACAAAAGTGGACATATGCTAGAGATCGTCCGTTTTATCTCCTCCCTCTTCATATCTTTTGTTGTTATCATGATAGCTTAATCCTTTGTTAGGGCTACGAGATGTAAACCTCGATAACTATTTTCTATATTTATGAATGGAATTTGTGCTTTTATTTCCATATTTGTAGTATTTATATCTTGTGCTTGAATGATTTATTTCTAGAGATTTTGGATTTGATTTAATGACATTTTTTAATTGAATATCATTATTCTTGATCACCATAATGGTGTTTGTACAAAATTTTGTTGAAGGACTGAAAGGAGAAGGCTAGATGAGGTTGTTATGCATTAAATTTATTAGGTTATGTAATTGACTTATCCATGCCCACAAGGTGTTCGATGAAATTCCCAAGAAAACCTAACTAGTCTAGTTTAGTTAGGTGGGGCCGAAAGGACCCTCCTAATAAATGTAGATATAGTTTGAATGAACTCGAAAGAGGCTTTAAGAGATAATCGTGAGAGAACACTCAATCTCATAAACCATTCATAAGTATAGTAAGTAGGGGTGTTGGTTAAATCTTGGAAGTCATAACGTTTATCTTATTGTTGTTTATTTTATATTACATGTTTCTTGCTTCAAAAATACAAAATATCAATCCCAAATTGCATAAAGCATGAAGAACACTCTTCTTTCTCGACAAGCTTGAAGTCGGCAATATGGAGCTATCAATTAGGTACAACTCGACAATGCTTTTTTCTTTCTAAATTTTTAAAATTTATTTGAAACATTTGTTGTGGGTATTGTTGAAAGTAGTCTAGAATTTCTATAGGTAATCTTAAATCAACTAGATAAGGTCCATTATTTTTGGGAGGGTTTGTTTAATGTGGTTAGGGGTGTAATTGAGCTGAGTCGAGCCAAAATTTATAGTGTTCAATCTTGGATCGACTAAAATGTTTCAAGCTCGAGCTTGAAATCGAGCTCTTTTTCGAGCTCAAAATCTTGTTCAAGTTCAGCTCGTTACAAGGCTCGCGAACTCACGAGCTGGTTCACTAGCTTTTCGAGCTCGGTTCAACAAAGGTTCAAATAAAATTGCAAACGGGTTTTACTCGTTTAAACTTGACAAAAACTCTAAAAGAATACAATCAAGTTTAGGTTAGTTCAATAAACTCATGTTCAGCATGTAATCGAACTAAGAACTATTAGAAGTTTCAACTTATTTGATAAGTTCAACCCAATATTAGATCACTTGCGAACATGCTTATACTTTTATAGGCACGGTTTATTAGTGCAAACTTACACTTTTGTCAATGTAGCTCATATATTAAATATTATTTCAAACATAAGCATATTTTTAATAAAACATATATAAATATGCATACATACATACATATACGTGTAGAAGTTCTGTTCTTCTGAGGCTTGTGCAAGATGGGTGTGACCTATGGTTCGGTCCGTCTCATACACAAGTCATGGTCCTATCTTGAGTCATGATAGTCACCATTGCATTGAACCTCGCTCTTCTTTTTTTTTTTTCCTTTTTACATTGCAAATTAGCTGTTTTAAGTGAGATTTAACTTAAAATCTCTACCTTGAACCATATGATATGATCAGAATGCAAAGTTCCTAACTTTGTCCTTGTTGGCCTTTGAAAGGTGGTGACATTGATATGGAAAACTCGCTTTGAGTGTGGGAACTAGTCGGATAATCAATAAAAGTTATTTTTATGTTATTTGGTGAATGTTTGATGGATTTAGCTTCTTAAAATCATGTGAAATGCGTTTGTTAAAATGAAGGGAACAAGATGAGTTATTAGGTTTGTACAAATGCAATCTTTATAGTGTTGAGTGTTTTAAATCATCACTTTAATTCATTTTTATTGATTTTAGATAGTGTTTTAATGTATTGGATGATTTGATATCATAATGTATTAGTACAAAGATAGGATTTTAGGCTGGAATGTATTGAATACAATGTTGATCGAACGTCACTCTCAACAGGACGAAATCTCTCATTTATAGGAAGGAGAACACGTGTCCCTGCTCGATGGATGTGACTCCACCTATCCGAGAGTGTGTGAAATGCTTTACTATATGTTATATTAGCTTATATAAGTTTCTACTGTCATAACTAAGTTTTTAAAGTGATCTAAAAATCTAAATTCAAAATGTAATAGATAATCACGATCGTTACAACGATCAATCCGAGAGTAAGCATCTCAGACATGGATTTCCACGTTACTAATTTAGATATTGGATGTGTGTCATCCGTTTTTGCTAGATACTATATGTAATATATTCAAATAGTTTCGGAAGAGAAAAGTATTTTAAAAAAGCGTTTTACAATTGTTTTCATCTTGGGACCTTCTATCATATTAATATTGGATGAACCCAAAAGGTAAGCGAAACTTAATTAAGGGATTCGTTTCTGCATAACATGTTAATGAGACACACTCTAGGATATGAATTGTTTGGGTTAGGAAAAATAGATAATAAGATTATGAGATGGCCATTGAAGTTTTTGAACCTAGCTATCTAGATTATAGATGCATGTATGGTTTATTTTCTGGATGTGCAGTGCATAGCTTAGTGTATAACTAGCTATTAGTGCTAAGTCTTCGGATTTTGGGACCAAGAATGAACCCCTAAACCATCTTTAACGAAGTGATTCTA
This sequence comes from Flueggea neowawraea, assembly GCA_948243855.1. Taxonomy (NCBI): domain Eukaryota; kingdom Viridiplantae; phylum Streptophyta; class Magnoliopsida; order Malpighiales; family Phyllanthaceae; genus Flueggea; species Flueggea neowawraea. The sequence continues at coordinate 4,632 of CAODLS012799499.1, forward strand.
TAAGTGACAAAAAAAAGTTCTTATAGGTATGCTAATATTATCTATTTCATCCATATAGATTGTTGACATATAGTTGGCCTTCAAGCCCTTCAGTGTATCTAACCTCACTGAGATTTACTCACTCATTTTTTTGTGATTTTCATAAGTGCTAAGGATTTCCTTTGCATTATTGTCCATCAACTTCAAGCATCATCCTTTTCTTATTGATATGTGTGCCTTTTTACCTACGACACCATATATGCTTTGGACTTGTTAGTATCGACTCCATAACTAACGAACTATAGGAGGTTATGTGATTTCCATTACGAATTTCGGCTAGTTTACTTACATGTCTACAACACTCTCCTAGGTGATATTTTAGATATTATAATTGCTAAATGTTTTCAACTAGTTTTGTTTTATTATTATAAATGGTAACTCCTAACTTGATAAGTTAATCTACTTGGCCAATATTAATGAACAGAAAGTGAGTGGACTGGCATTAGATTTGTCCCCTCAGTTCAACTTAGCTTGCATGAAAGCCATGACTTAGGTGGGTCGTGACACCATTGGTCAAGATAGTGAAACACACATGAGATTCTAGGATTTTGAAAGTGTGTACACCCTAAATAATTGGTTTAGTCCCAAGAACATAAGGATGAATCAGAGCCCATGGGTTGGGTTTTTTTCGAATAAAGACATGATTCACAAGAATCAGTGACCGTAACAGAGACATCCCAACTAGCCTCCCATGCAACCTCTTCATCTTCCTAAGCTCAAATTTATTAAATAGAAAAAAAGTAAGAAAGTCTATTGCAACCCAAAATATTGGCAAAAGAATCAACTAAAAAACAACACAAAACTCTACTAAACAAATCGAAACCTCTCAAATCTATTTAAGTCATCGTAAACAAGAGAACCACAGAAGCTGGGAAAAGAAGGCCACCACTCCAAGGTATCAATAGACTGAGCATAATTTGAAAGGGAATATGTGACCCCATCACCTTCCCGATAGATGTAGGAGGTCACAACACGCATATTAGACATAATCTATAAGCATTCCAACCAATCCAGGTAAACTTTCAATGGAACCAAAGTAAAACGAGTTTTAATTAATTTCACCACATAAATGGAGTCACTCTCAAGCCATAAGCTATGCTAACCCATTTCCCATGCTTTTTTGATAGCCAAAATTGCAGTAGTAAGTTCAACAACTAGCGCAGGTGAATCCCCAGTCGGATAAGAGAAATACCCATAGGAAACCCCTTGGATTACAGAAGATTTTGCCAGCCCAAGAAGAAGAATCACTAGCTGAGCCATCAGTGTTAACCTTAACCCAAATCGATGGAGGCGGTTGCCACATAACAGAGAGAAGTGTAGGTGCTTTGGATGACCACCCCTGAATGTTTAGTTGCCTCAAAATATGAAGATTAGTAAGGTTGTTATGCATAGTGCCAACCTGAAAATAATTTGCTTCACAGAGGGCACCTCAAATCCTTCTAAGGATAAACTGAACCAACAAATTTCCGCGAAGATAGCATTGTTTCTGGTTTTCCAAAGAAACTAGACTGTAGTAACCAAGGTAGTCCTTGAATAAGCACAGATCTGAGTGTTGAGGTCCAAAGAAGCATCATAATCAAAAGATCAATAAGAGATTTGAAATATCGAAAAGCATGACTAAAAAGAGCCCATACCGCTTCCCACACCATCTTCGCAAAACTGCAGTCCAAGACCAAGTGAGAAATAGTTTCAATAGAGTGAATACATAGCCTGCACATTGAAACCATGGTGAAGCCCATGATAGGTTGCATTTTATGCATGTTTTATATTGCATTTTGTATTTGTTTTGCATTATAAATTATTGTGATTCATGTCTTTTTATGTCTTTTGGCTTCATTGGTTGTTTAGGTAGAACGTTGGTGAAAAAATGTGGAGTTGGAACTATTTTGTAGCATTTCAGTATCGATTGCACTTTGGCATGACGATGTTGTAAAGGGCGCGATGACTGGGTTGACTTGTTACGCATTGGGCCGCGTGATTTCACTATTGAGCCTCAAGATTTGAGCCCTTTGGACGTAGCTGAAGGCTTTTAACTTGGTTCTTACTGCTGGAACAATAGACCATTACTATTATTATTATTTTTGGGTTTTGTATTAATTAGATCATTAGGTTTTATTAGGGGAACATATAAAACCTTCTTCTTCATCGTTTTTGTGATTGTTCATCATTCTAGAGAAAGAAACACATTCTTCATTCTTCTTTGGTTTTCTCTCTTCACCATGTGTAACTAAACCTTTTTGTAGTTAAGATACTTTCGAAGTTCAATCAATTAACGTTGTGAGACTCTTGTTTTAATTGTTATAAAGTATTTCAAGTATTTATTCAATTTCTGTGCTTGAGTTCCTTTATTATTATTTTGATTGTTTGATTGACAATGGCACATTGGTTGATTGATTGAGATAATATATTGTTATTTAGGATTGATAGTGTGTCACATTAGCCCTAATCTAGGTAACGAATAACGTGAATTTATGTGTTGGGCATTGTTCATTGTTATGGACTTGAATAATCTGGTTTAAATGAATCACGCCGTTTTCAGTTTTACTAACTTTGATAAGAGCCTCTTTAATTCATATTGTTGTCATAGATTAAACCTTGTCAGGGCATCACGAGGGTTGTCTAGTGGTTAGGAAAATAGTCTGCAGGGCGTCCCAAGGCTATCGACCAGTTAAGAAGAGATTGGTTAATCGAGTGCGTCACTGTTAACTATAACTCTATCTATTTGTATGCTTTATACTGATCTTTTGTGTCTATGATCAACTGATTGGATTGAATGGAGAAGTACTTTAGCTAGGCTTTTACCATTATTGAATTCTTCTTAATTTTATTGCTGCTGTTTATTTTTGTAATTGCAAATTTTAATCTCTACTTACTTTTAATTTTTGTTTCACTCTCATTCTGTCAACTTTATTTTATTTTTCTACTTCTGAATTTAAACAATTTTTTATCGGTATCTGTGGTATCGGTATATGTGGATCGACTCTGCTTACTGTTTTAGTTTATTTTAGTGTTCCCAAGCAGGTTAATATTATTTTGGTGGTTTGACACGCTATCAAATTTAGCGTCGTTGGACCGGTGCATAAGATTGTTTATTTACTTTTACTACTGAACTTTTCTTGGTTGTATGCATTCTTATTTGTCTGCACTTAATCTTCTGTACGATCCTGAAATAGAGAAGACTGCTAGACAGTTGAGGAGAGAGGCCAAACTTTGCAGAGAACAAGCTTATACTTCTCTGCCTGATTCTGCTAAAAACATTGATTCTGAAACTAAAACATAAATGGCAGATGACAACAATGGTCGACTTGATGTTCCACGAGTAGCTCCACCTGAACAAACTCTGAGGCAGATGATTGCACCTCCCGTAGACTAACAACTACTATGCATCCAGTACCAGCTTTTAACTATTGGATTTGAGCTGAAATCAGGATTAATTCAGTTGCTACCCCAGTTTCATGGACTTGAGAAGGAGGATCCGAATAGACATTTGAAGGAGTTCCATATGGCTTATTCCGGTGATGGACCACAAGGGAGGATTGAAGAGCAAGTGAAATTGAGTGCTTTCCCTTTTTCATTGAAGGACAGAACCAAAGAGTGGTTATATTATCTACCTCCTGGTACAGTAAATACATGGCCTAAGATGGCACAACTGTTTCTAGATAAATTCTTTTCTACTTCCCGAGCTACTAGTTTCAGAAGAGAGATATGTAGCATCAAACAGAAAGATTCAGAATCTCTGCATGAATACTGGGAAAGATGTAAAAGGTTGTGTGCCGCTTGTCCTCAATATGGGATGACAGAACAATAGTTAATTCAGTATTTATATGAAGGATTGTTGACAATTGAGAGAAGAATGATTGATGATGCTACTAATGGAGCTTTGTTGAACAAGACGCCTCAAGAAGCAAGAGATTTGATATCGTCCATGGTTGCTAATTCACAATAATTTGGCAGTCCTAGAGCAATCATTAGTGATCAGGGTACACATTTTTGCAATCAAGTGGTGGAAGTTGTATTCAAGAAATATGGTATCACACATTGAGTATTCATTGCTTACCACCCACAGACAAATGGGCAGGATGAAGTATCAAATCGGATTATCAAAGGCATCTTGGAGAAAAATGTCAACCCAAACCGTAAGGATTGGAGCCAACGTTTGGATGATGCACTTTGGGCTCACAGAACCGCCTATAAGACTTTTATAGGTATGTCACCTTATTGTCTTGCGTATGGTAAATCTTGTCACCTTTCTGATGAGATTGAACACATGGATTTTTGTGCGGTGAAAGAATATAATATGAATTTTGAGGAAGTCGGACAACAATGGAAATTGCAGATTCAAGAGCTAGAAAACATCAGGAATCACGCCTATGAAAGTGAAGCGATTTACAAGGCCAAATCCAAAGCTTTTCATGTTAGCCAACTCGTGCACAAGAAACTCAAGGTGGGTCAAAAGGTACTTTTTTTTACTCAACTTTAAAACTTTTTGCAGGAAAGCTTCGATCGAAATTGGTTGGTCCTTTTGTGGTTGCTCGTCGAGATAGGTAAGACTTTTAAGGTGAATAGGAAACGTTTGAAACCATTTTATGAAGGTTTTGTGCCACGTTCAGTTGATGTTGATTATGTCAATTTTATGAAGGTTTTAAGCATCAAAATTTTTATTATTTTTGTTTTTGTTATTTTTATTTTTAATAATTTTAATTATTTTGTTGTTTGATTGATCTAGCAAATTTTTATGTCTTCATATTTGTATGTCCAATTTTTGAGGATTTAATGATGCTTGTCTTGGAGAATGGTTTTATTTTGATGTGCAAATAGGTGAAAATTTGGGTCTGCATAAAGAACAAGTATGGGGAAACTGTTGAAAAAAAAAAGGAGTCTAGAGTCCAAGCTCTGAGATGGCAGCGTTTCACTCAAATAAGGCACCCTTTTTGCTCTCAAAACGATGGCATTCCAGCTATAAAATTCCATCCTCCACCCGCAGTCGTTTTGGCCAAGACAAACCACCTCTATTTTTTGCTTCAAACAACACCGGTTTTGTACAAGGATAGGCGTGCCTATTAGGACGTTGTCGTTTTGGATAGCAGTAGGGACACAATTGAAAAACAAGACATTTTGGTCTTTTGCTTACAATTTTTAACACTAAAATCAGACCAATTTGGGACCACAACAACCACTTTACATTCTTGGTTCCCTTTTCATTGAAAACACAGACCCACCACTAAGCCCCAACTTCCAATTCATCACCTCTACCCATATGAATCACCAAGGCACAAGCACGTTGGAGAGGTCAACAACCACCTGTCTCCGCTGAACTGTTGCATCCACCTTCGCCATACACCAGAAAAGCATTCCTTACACTCTTTCTCAATTTAATTTTTATATTGTCTTTTATGTTACATTAAGGACAATGTAGATTTTAAGTGTGGGGAGAGAATTAATATTTGTTTTTTTATTTCTGTTTGTTTGTTTATGTTTTTGTATTTGCATTGTGACTCATAGTTTTTCTATTTTTCTGTGATTTTTGTTGTCCTATTTTTCTATGATTTTTGTTGAATTTTTCAACTTTTATTTGTGTTTTGCATAATGTGTGATCACATTTTATTTTCTAGTTGCATTTGTGTGTTGCATATTTGAGTTTTCTACTGAATTTTGGAATGTTTTAATGCAATTTTGTCCTTAAACATTGAATAATTTGGAACTTTAGGAGTATTCAGATTCAAACATTCTTATATACCCATTAGTGTATAACTTGGACTTCTATGCATCTTAACTTCAAGATTAAACAACCCTTAGTAATAGAGCCAAAATGGAACTAATAGTTTAAATTCACACAAAACTCATGAGAGTATTTGAGACATAAACACTTTATTTTCTTGTTGTGTGACATTCATAGTAGGACCCTGCTAGGATTTGTTGTCGAGTACATTTCAAAGACCACACCGTTTAATTGAAACACCAACACGATGAAAGGAATTGTTTCTTAGCCCTTTGTGTTGTCCTTTTCTTTCAATATCTACTTTTTTATATTTATCATTTGTTTACCCCTTTTGAGCCTTAGACTTTTTCTTTATTTTTAAACCCGAATTAACAATCCCTATTTTGTTCAAGACCTTCAACATTTGAGCCCTAAGTTGAGAGGTTTCTATATGTGATACTTTGCCAAATTATTTTGTATGTTGATGCCAATGTATTGTGTTTATTTAGACATGTCATATATGTGCTTTTGTGCTCGTATTGTCAAAAATACATGGCTGCCTAGTTTTGATGTAATTATTGAAAAGTGACGTTGCTTTACTAGATTGAAAAAAAAATAGAAAAGAAAATGAAAAAAAACAAAAGAAAAAAAAAAAGAATGATGAAGTAAAGCAACGTGAAGGCAAGGAAAGTTAATGGTTTTGGGTAGTCTTGTATTATTAAGGAAGACATGTAGTTTACTTTATTTTGCATTAGCTTGATGTGTCTATGTTAGTGGCAAGTATCGCTCGAGTTCATTGTTTCCTCTCACAACTTATTAAACTCATGTTTTTAGCCCCATTACAAGCCTACACAAAGTCATTTTTTATCGGTGTTTTGGCTGAATTTATTAGTGGTTACGATTTGAATTTATGCCAAGTCCTGGAAAGCTTTGCTATGAGTGAGCGTAAATTCTTTACCTAAACACTTTGAGAGAGAGAGTGAAACTTGTGAGAGTGTGAATTTGGTTATCCTTTTTGGGGGCATTACTAGTGTGGAGACAATCTCCTTTTAGGTGATTGTCGGCGGTCCTGACAATTGTTATGTTTTCTCTTGAACTTTTGATGCATATCAGTTTGGGTATTACATTATGTGGGGGTAATGAGGGTGATTGGGTTTTACGGTTCTTAATTGTTTTAAGTTATAGAATACTTGAGAACAAGCATTGCTTAAGTGCGGGAAGATTTGATAGGTTGCATTTTATTCATGTTTTATGTTGTATTTTGTGTTTGTTTTGCATTATAAATTATTGTTATATGTGTCTTTTTATGTCTTTTGGCTTCATTGGTTTTTAGGTGGAACGTTGGTGAAATATGTGGAATTGGAACTATTTTGGAGCATTTCAGTATCGACTGCACTTTGGCATGACTATGCTATAGAAGGTGTGATGACTAGACTGACTTGTTATGCATTGGGGTGTTTTCACTATTGGACCGCAGGATTTGAGCCATTTGGACGTGGCTGAAGGCTTTTAACTTGGTTTTTACTGTTGGAACAATAGACCATTACCATTATTATTATTTTTGGGCTTTTGTATTAATTAGATCATTAGGTTTTATTGGCGGGAACATATAAAACCTTCTTCTTCTTCTTCTTATTCTTCTTCCTTTTGGTGGTTGTTCATCATTCTTGAGAGAGAAATGCATTCTTCATTCTTCTTTGGCTTTCTCTCTTCATCATGTGTAACTAAACCTCTTTCTAGTTAAGGTACTTTCGAAGTTCAATCTATTAACGTTGTGAGACTCTTGTTTTAATTATAAAGTATTTTGAGTATTTATTCAGTTTATGTGCTTGAGTTCCTTTATTATTATTTTGATTGATTGATTGACAATGACCCGTTGGTTTATTGATTTAGATAATGTATTGTTATTTAGGATTGATAGTGCGTCACATTAGTCCTAATCTAGGTAACGAATAACATGAATTTATGTGTTGGACATTGTTTATTGTTATGGAGCTGACTAATCTGGTTTAAATGAATCACGGTATTTTCAGTTTCACTGACTATGATATGGGTCTCTTTAATTCGTACAGCTGCCATAGATTAAACCTTGTTAGGGCATCCCGGGGGTTGTCTAGTGGTTAGGGAAATAGTCTGCACGGCATCTCAGGGCTATCGACCAGGTAAAAGAGATTGATTAATCGAGTGTGTCACCATTAACTATAACTCTATCTATTTGTATTCTTTATACTGATCTTTTGTGTCTATGATCAACTGATTAGATTGACCAGAGAAGTACTTTAGCTAGGCTTTTACCATTATTGAATTCTTCTTAATTTTATTGCTGTTGTTTATTTTTGTGATTGCGAATTTTAATCTCTGCTTGCTTTTAGTTTCTGTTTCACTCTCATTCTGATCAACTTTATTTTATTTTTCTATTTCTACATTTAAACAATTTTCTACCGGTCTTTGTGGATTGACCCTGCTCATTGCTATACTCTATTTTAGTGTTCCCGAGTAGGTTAATATTATTTTTGTGGTTTGACACGCTATCAAGCCATGGTTAGCCAATGCCATTTTAGTTTATAGTGTTCCATGCACCACTTTCCAACAAATAAAAGAGCTAGATGGAGTAATGAAGTGCGCCCAGAGGAAATGATGCCACGACGCATGCCTCCCAGTAAGTCGAATGAAATCATAAGCTGCCTTGGTGGAAACTTTCCCATCCATGGAATGAACCCAAACTAACTGGTCCTCACTACTGGGCAGAATCTTGACATTTTCAATCCAAGCAGCAAAAAGAGGGAATGCTAAGCGTAAGTGCCAGGGAATTCTCCAATCTCCATTAACTCAAAAATCCCACACACATCCTTCAACAAAATTAGACACATGTAGCTGTTCCACAACGTGGGAACAAGCCATCTCCCATGCCAAAAACTAACAATTTTGTTCTCCCCTAACTAACCAAAAAGAATCCTCTAACATATTGGAAAAATGAATGCGAATAGAGGACCAAATAGAAGAACTCAAGTACACAGACTTAGGTAGGCCTTTGCTGTTTAAAAAACGCCATTTAAAAACAATGCTTGCGAAGGACTTACCCTCAATAATCCGCCAAGAAAATTTGCACAAAAGGGCTTTGTCAAGAGTCTTAAATGTTTAAGGCCTAAACCTCCTTGATGGGCTGACAACAAATGTTCCATGGGACCAAAACCAGTTTTCTACTGAGGGTTAGTCCAAAGAAAATTCTTGATATGTCTCTCCATGCGTTTAAGAAGATTTCTAGGCCATTTGTATACTCCAAAAGAAAGCAAGAAAGAACCCCGATAACAGAATTTAAAATGTTAGAAGGTCCATTTGTTAAAAGAGGTCAATTATGTCCCAATTGTATTAGAAATTGTTATTGCGGCATAAAAGAGTCTGCAGCCACTAGATTTTTTATTTGCTTCAAAAACTTGACAATGGGATAACACAAAGTCTGTTGAAGAGCTTAGCGTGAGAATTATGTTATGTTTATCCTCTCATCAATTATTTTTTATGGGAATTTGGAATTATTGTGCTAAAAAAATTAGATTAAGTTTTTGTTTTCAATAACTCAGATTCATTCTCTCCTAGAGTTATTTTATAGTCAAACTTTTTGGACTGATAACTACAAGATTATTCAATGGTTTAAGATAATTATATGGTTGTGACACTCTCATCAGATCCGTTATAGGCAGTTGGGCGTTGTGCGGCCATAGTTTTTTTCTTTTTTAAAAAATAAGAAACTCAGGCGTCTACGGACATCCACAATGGTTATCTCCATTTTGGAGATAATTGTCATATCACATCAGTTTTCAATTAAATTCTCTCTACTATCATTATACTCTTCTTTATACTCAACAATGAGTCCCACAATGACATCACTCATTATTTATTAAATTTGCAAATATATAATTCACAATAAATACATTTATTTAACCTACTAATTTTAAACATTATTTTAAGATAAAATTTAATTTAAAAATTTAATTTAAATAAATTTTTGATAATGTTTTATGCAAAAATTGTTAAAAAGAATTTTCTACATATTGTTAAAATAACAACATTCGAAGTCCAAAGTAAATAAAATACATTAACTAAGTGATTACAAATACGTTAAGCAAAGTATTCGTAATCACTTAAAAATTTTAATTTAAATATATTTTCGATAACTTATTTTTCTTTCATTCATGATACCTGAAGTTTAGTTTTTTCTCATTCATGATATCTAAATACAATTGAATCAGTAAGTACATGTACTTAATGTATAGAAAAATCAAGTTAAGTATATGTATTTTACATATAGAAAATGAAGTTGTCCTAGTTTAGAGTTTTAAATAGTAAGTACATGTACTTAATGTCTAGTTGTTGACTCAATTGTATCTAGGTATCATGAATGAAAGAAAAAAAAAAGTTAAGGTAAAAACCATATACATGGTTTTGATAATTTGGAGTATTGCTTGAATTTGGATTTTGGGAAACATTTTGATTTTCATTTGGATCCATATGACAAAAAAAGAAACAATTGCAATTGAGTTTGTGTTTTTTTTTTGTGTAGAAGAAGAGTAAAAAGTGATTGAAAATGAGTGTGAGAGTGAATGTAGAAGAATGTTATTTATAGATGAAACATTTCAAAAAAAAAACAATGGTCAAAAGAGAAAAAATAAAAAAATAAAAAAAAATTAAAATTGTGCAGCAATGGTCAAAATGACCGTTGCTGCCGACATGGGGGTCCAATTGAGCAGGATGTTTAGTAACATCCTGCTCAACTCAGCATCCACTCCACTATGGGAGTGGATGCCAACATTTTTTACCATAGCAGGTGCCCTAATGTTGTACAAATAGGTAATATCTCTGTTATAACTATTAATGCTTATTGTTATTTGATACCAGTGCTACCCAATATTTTTTCTTTTTTTTTTGTCATAGGGCTTGTTATCGAGTCTCTTAGAGCGTACATTATATTGGAGTATTTTTCGAATGTGGAAACTTGTAAAAGTGTGAAGAAAGAACATGAACAATTTATAATGGTTTGGTCAACCGTGCTTACGCCCATTACCTAAGTTCCTCAGTTAGGATTTTTCCAAATTTACTATATCGATGATTGATTCTGACTTTGTAACACCCTTATATATTATCCATTATGGAAATTCAACTAGAATTCATATATATTATTAACAAACCATACCATGTATATTATTTATAAGTCATAAACATATACATATGTTCATTAAGATTTAAACTCTTTACAAGATATGACAAAATAACCCAGCTAACTATAAATGCATATGCTGAGGAGGAGGGAGTCTAGAGCTTCAGCTGACCGACATGTGACTCATGTTGTTATCTACACGCTTCAACTCAAGTCAAACAAAATATCTACCAGCAACAGTAACCTGGAAAAATGTTTGCGCTTTGTATGAGTCGCAACTCAATGACCAAAACTATCATAGATCAAATTCAAACACATACAGACATTCAATAAATAATAATCATTCAACTATGTTGTTGTTGTTGTCTCGAAACTTAAACAACAATAATTAAGATATGCGAACAACTCCAACACTTGGGGAATCGTGAACGTCGTCTCGAAACCTAAAAACACAAAACACGATGAGGTTGGGATGCTTCCCGGGGGAGTCTACGGCGCTAAAGTTAGTAGAGAATTTGGCAGAGTATCAATGAGAATCGATCACAGAGCATACCTCAACAAGTTGTCCAGTCACTATTTATAGAATGGAGAGTTGGTGGAGTAATATTTGTAACGTTCCTCATCAATGATAATTGCAATGTTTCTGTTCTAATTTCATCATAAAATATATTCAATGGGCATTTTTGTTTAGGTCATATCAATTGCTCTCCACTCTTTTTTTTAAAAAAATTTTTGGAGATAAGAGTAAAAACATGCATAAGCTGTGAATATTTGGTTCATTTGCTTTTCAATGATTATTTTCTTCAACAGGGTGCATATGACTCATTTTTCAAAAACTCAGACACTTAGCCTGTTGTTTTCCATGTACCCAACGAGTCAACTCAGAAATTGCTTTCCTTTCTTCCCGAATGAATTTCCTTAATCCATGCTTCCAGTTTTGATTCCTTAATTCAATCCTTCCTATTTTGTCTTATTTCCTTTTCTCAATCAATCCCCTAATTAGTGCATATTTTTTCCGAACGTAATTTTCTCCTGACAATCAAATACTTCTTACTTTCTTAATATTTTTCCTTTCCAATCATAGATTCAACCGAGGCCTTTAAGCATTCACAGTTTGCTCGTATAACCTTTTCCTCCTTTGCAGCCTGCTATTTTTCTTTACGGTTGGTTTTTCTTCCTTCTTTATTTTTATATCAACGGTTTATTTTCTTGCTTTGTTTTGCTAGCTTCTTGTTCTTTTTCGGTCCTTCTGTTTTCTTCTTTGGTTCTCTATTTTCTTTTTCTTCTTCATTTCTGTTTTGCTTCTGCTGCTGTTTTTTCTCCTCTTTCTTTATTGTCTGTGGCTTTGTTTTCTCTCTTGCAGCGTTATCTTTTTCAGGTAGCGGCTTCGGGTGAGTTCTGGTCAGGTGACGGTAAGGGTTGTCTTGATCAGATTGATTTCTTCTAGTGGCAACCACAGTTTGTTGATGATCGAACTGTGTTCGCTGGTGTTTATGAAAGATGAAAGAGATGTCAAAAATATCATGCCTTTTGTTGGAGAGAAAAAAGATTGGATGCAAAGAACGACGGTCGATTTGCAAGGATAAACAAACGATCAACCGTTCAACGCCTGGAATGGCGTGCCGCTTGCAGAACATAGTCGATCGATCGTTTGAGGTTCTAAGCTACTTGCCGTTCCTGCTTGCATTTCTCTGTGTCCACTACATGTTTTTTTTGGCTTGCATGATATGTCTTCTTTCTTCTTCTTCTTCTTCTTCTTCTTCTTCTTCTTCTTCTTCTTCTTCTTCTTCTTCTTCTTCCTCTTCTTCTTCCTTTTCTTCCTCTTTTTCCTCTTCTTTTTCCTTTTTTTCCTCTTCTTCTTCCTCTTCCTCTTCTTCTTCTTCTTTTTCCTCTTCTTCTTCTTCTTCTTCTTCTTCTTCTTCTTCTTCTTCTTCTTCTTCATGCAAACCCATCCTATGTGTAAGAAATGACCCAAGAAATTCTTCCAAATGTAGAGTGTTGAGATATTTTGCTTCCAAGATTGCATATTTC
>CAODLS012799773.1:0-15693 GCA_948243855.1 Flueggea neowawraea
ATGATGAAGAGGTTGATTATGATCATGTGGAGTACCTCACAAAGAAATTCTACAAATTTCTCAATAAGGAAAGAGAAGCAAAGAAGGCCAGCAAGAGAAAGAGCAAGCTTATTTGCTATAAATATCATGAACTAGGTCATACTAGACCGAGCTATCCATATTTGAAGAAGCATAGCAAAAGGAGAAAAAGAAGAATACTTGATGATTCCAATGATGATGAAATTGGAGGAATATGCTTGACAGCCATCAAAGCCAAGAAGAAAATTCCAAATGTGGTACCATTTCATTGAACTCAAAATATGAGTTATTTGTGTATCTATGTTCGTCAACTATTTGTTGATTAAATAAATTTTTGCATTCATTTGTTTATTGATTGCATATATTAATTTTCTAGGGGGGAGATTTTTTTTTACTCTCTATGCATATTTTCAAACAAATAGGGGAGTTTTGTTTTTAAAATTCTATCATTGAAAAATATTTTTTACCACGGGGAGCTACGTGAGCTTAATGTTTTTCTCTTATTTTCTTTGAAAAAAGGGGAGAATGTTTATTTTGCTTATTCTTTTTGATGATACAAAAAAAGGGAGAATGCGGCATGGATTTGATTATGTGCTTTAACATTTACAATTGGTATCATTCTTGCTTTGAACATCATATGTTATTGTGTTGGACTAACCAAGTGACAAGGAGTGAAATCTTTGATCAATTTGTTTGCAATTGATAAATAGATGTTCAAGTTCATGTATGCTTTGTCATCATCAAAAAAGGGGAGATTGTTGACTTCAGTTTTGATGATGATGAATGCAAAACATCCATGAAAGAAGTGCAAAGCTACAGATCTGCTGATATTATGCAACAAGGCACGTTGATGTATGCATAGCTATGTTCTATGCATACAAAAGAGCCTACAAAACACGTAGATGTGAAGCAGATGCTACTAGAATTGGTTTATGCACATCTACGTACGTTGAAGAAAGTACAACGCATATTGACGATATCTAGATTAATGAGGAAAAGGCCAAGGCACGTAGAAACATGTTGAAGGATGAACAAGGCACATTGATGAGCAAAGAAATGATCTTTAAAGAAAATATCAATGCACGTAGATGAATCAGCAACGCTCGTAGATGAGCGCCAGATGAGGATGAGCTAGACTAGCTGACAAAAGAAAGACGCTTCTCAGAAATTTGAATTTGAACATTCTTTGACACAAATCACGTGTAAAATCAGAGTTGCAGACTTTGACAGCGCGACAACGATGATTTTTGTACTATGTAAGTATGCAAGTAACATGATAAAGAATGCAACAAAATGGCATTCATCAATTAGAAGAACCAAACTTAAGTGTCGCAAGTGGCAAGAATCAAGAATTTGTCTACCAAATTCCATAGTTTATTAGCATGTTTGAGGCTTATCTACCCTATTGCTAAGTTAAAACAACATTTTCTTGTTTTTGAGCAAACAATGACATCCTTCATTCATTAACCTTTAATGAGTGATTTTTTTTTTAAAAAAAAAATCACTTCTCTTTAATTTTGAGTGCTAGAAACAAGTTAACGAATTAAGAGTCCATGCATTTTCACTTATTGTTATCCCTCGAGGGTACTTAGCATTCTCACCTCGGATTTTGGACCCCATGCGCTTATCCTGGTTTAGGTTCACCCTAAAAAAAAGCATAGCCCTTTTCAAATATTCAATTCAAGCACTTTTCGCTTTTAATAGATGCCAAGTCTACTCATACATTTTTCAAACAAAAATAACCAACTTAACAACAAGCTTGTAAGCCACTTATGCCACCACAAAAACTAAGGTTCGCCAAACAAATTCCCGACCTTATGACTTAAAAATCCTAAATAAGGTTCAAATAACTAACAAATGACATTTATTCCCCGATTGATCATGTTAAGCATAATTACACACAACAAGATTCTCTCAACAAAATTCAGTTCAAATTCTATTCTTGTCAAGTTTCATGCATTCTAAATAAAATTCAAGCACAATGGAAGCAAAAATTTTAAGGATTTTTGACAAATATGAACAAAAGTAAAGCATATAAACAAAATTAGCCTAAGGAATCAATCAATAGCCCCTCCCCCACACTTAGTATAACATTGTCCTCAATGTTCAAGAAAAGTAAGGCTGTATCAAACTACACAACAAAAATGAACACAAGGACAAGTCCAATTGCAACAATAAAGCATAAGGTAAAAGGATAGAGTTTAGAATGCTTCGCTAATTGTCGCTTTCTCGCCATTGCTTCATCCGTGAATGCATGATTCCATCATTAGGCATGACAACAAATGTTATTGGGAAGAATATATATAGGCATGGAAATTCAGTAAGGAATTATGAATGAGTTGTATAAAACACCCTTCCACTCTTTTATTCAAAGCAAACAAGCAAAGCAAGAAAATAAACTATATACATAGTTTATTATCATTGCAGATTATGCATTGGGACACCACATATACAATCTCTTCCCATAGAGTACAAGTGGTTTACTAACATAAAGCACAAAATCAATAGCTCCACATGAACAAATTTAAGAGATTATATATAAGCAACACCATGCATAAAAGAAAATAAAAAACAAGAGATCGCATCTAATGGCACCGTTCCCCAACAACGGCGCAAAAAACTTGATGATGTGTTGCAAGCGCACAAGGATCGTCGTAGTTTTAACCCTCAAATATATCCTCGGGTATCAAATCCTCTCAGAGCCAGAATTAATTGTGATCTAAAAAAATTAAAAGCAAATAAAATCATGTTTGGTTGTTTGGGATTTTTGAATGATTTAAAGAAAACACAATGTAAGGATTGAAAACTAGGAACAAAATTGAGGAAATCAATAAACAAAAGCATTGCAGCTTCAACATTTTGGCTAGGAAATTCTATTTAACTAAGCCAAAGAAAGGGTATCTAGGGTTGGGTGCTCTCTCCACTAAGCTAGTTTGGAGCCTCTCTCAAGGTCATATAAATCATCCCTACATTAAATAAGAGGGTCCTCTCGGCCTGACTTAAGTTCATTAGAGTCATTAGGTCTCTAGGGAATTTCATCGAACACCTTATGGGCATAGGTGTATCTCTATCCTAAACCTCACAAGTTTAATGATTGTGGTCTTATTTAGTCTTCATCTCTCAATTCATGAACTAAACTTGCAAAAACTACAACCTAGGTGGCCAATCTAAGTCATAATCACATTAAACATCTCATCAAACTAACCCACCAAGGCAATAGATAATAAATAATAGGAAACACAATAGCCCAATCAATAGCATAGGAAAATCATCCTTCTTAGCCTACATCTTTACACCCCAACTAAGAAAATCAAGCTAACATAATTAAATCAAACATGAAAATATTGATAGCCATTAAAAAAATCATAAATATTCAAATACAAAAGAGGAAAATTCAAAGAAAAAAAGACCCAAGAACCTTTGATGAAGAATTCCAAATATAATATAGCCTTGGGTAACTGATTTTCTCTTCCTTCTCCTTAATCTACTCTAAAAAAATTAAAGTTCTTGCTTTAAATGTAAAACCCTAGTTTCTAGAATGAAAAATGATGTAAAGATGTCCCAAATGGGTGATAAGGAGGGTATTTATACCCCTTGGAATGACACAAAACCCTACACAAAATTGTGCCAAAAATGCCCCTTAAATGTGCCTTGGTCCCCACAAGTTTGTCCTCATTCATCACCACCTCTTTCTCTCTCCTTGTCACATTCTGTAGGTCACCACGGTCATGGCCTGCTTTTGCCCAAAATGATCTTTTACACCATGACTATGGTGCTTGCCTTCATGACCATGGTGCTTGACTCTACGACAATGATGCTTCTCTTACTTACCAAAGTGTGTCAAATTTTGGGCAGTAGGTGGCCATGGTCATCGCCTCGACCATGGCCTAGGGTGTGGCAACTAAAATTGCTCATTTTGAGCCAATTTTTCTCGTGCTTTATTCTCTTGATCTTGCAACTTTAAAAAAATCTTTCTCATACTTTTTTCATCACATTTCATTAACAAACCATGCATTTTATTTACCTTACACAAAACAAGAAAAGACAATAAATTCGTAGATAATTAAGCATACTTAGGGCCAAAATGCTATCGGTTAATGTTTGAATAACTATATAAAATTATCATACATTAGATATTTATAGATGTCTAAGGACTTTTTTTCATTGTCATCATTTGATTTTGTAATCCCTAGTGACTGTATTATATTATGGGTTTTTTTCGTATTCTTCCTCTTGCAATATTGCCTCTATACTTGTGATGGTAGCCTTTGAGATAGGCCACTAATCATAAGGAAATGAATTGGGAGCTGATGTGAGAAGGGAAAACTATCCAAAAGTAGTGGAGAGCACTTGTGGAGGAGAATAACAAAATTCTACCCAAATTCGAAGTAATGCATCAGTCGATCGTGAGTGTTAATGAGGTGGCTGACATGAAGATGTTCATTGATGAGGTTCTTGAGCAGAAGAGGCTAGTTTCTGTGAAAGGGGAGCAATAGAAGGTGAAATCCCCATTCACCAAGGGAATCATAGAGAAACCTCTTCCACCTAAGTTTAAGATGCCGCAGCTGCCGACCTTCTCGGGGAAAAAGGATCCTTATGAACATGTTCAAAATTACAAAGCTATCATGCTTCTACACAGATGGGAAGATGCCATCGTATGTCGTGCATTCCCAATAATTTTGAAGGATTATGCTCGTTATTGGTTTAATGGATTAGAAGAAGCTACACTCTTTTGCTTTGACTAGCTGAAGAGGCGTTCATTACCGCATTCATCATCAACAATAGAAGAAAGAAAGATGCCACCTTTTTGTTAAGTGTGAGGCAAAAGGATAATGTGATTTTAAAGCAATTTATCAATGAATTTAGGAATGCAACCTTATAAATTCAAAACTTGTAATTAGGAGTGGCAGTTGTGGCAATGTTGTAAAAGACTAGGTCAATCCAACTCCAAGAACTTCTCTATCTCAATCAATCTAACTCCTTACCAGAGCTCTTCACTCAAAATAAGTACGTCTTGTAAGCCGAGGTGTTAAAAAAATGTTAAGGAAGGAGGAGAAAGATAAAAAACGTAAGGATAAAAATGATCACTTGTATGAGACAAGAAAAAAGGGAGGGTGGAGGAGTCGAATGATCCATCTAAGCTTATGTTCACCCATTTCACTCATTTGACAGAATCCAGATCCAACATTTTGGTTGCCATCGAGAGGTCAAGACTTATCTAGTTTCATCAGAGGACAGATAAGTCTTTAGGCTAGAATATGGAGGCTTATTGTCAATTTCATGCAACTGATGGACATTCTACGAACAAGTGTCGAGAACTAAAGAATAAAATTAAGAGTTGGTTCGAGAAGGGCCTTAGGGATTAAGTGAGTCAAAGAATAAAGCATGATGATCACATAGGTGATCAGGATAAGAGGAATGAGAGAAGGACTCTTTCCTAAGATAATGAGCATGCCAATCTAGCTATTAAGTAAGCATATTGTCTTTTAAAACATTTGGGTTTTTCTGTTGGGCATATTTTTGGAGGTAGTAAAATTTAAAGTCTTTAAGCTCTTCATTAATTTTTTCTTGTGTAACTTGTTGTTTTTGAGCAAATGGCATGCTTATATTTTCATATCTTATGCATAATGACTTCTTTTATGAATGAATAATAGGTTAAGAAAAATTTGGTGCTTAGCCATACAAAACAAAAAGAGCCTGTGGGAAACCTGGCTCACGTAGAAAAAGTTGTTAAAATGTGGCATGGATTTGAAGGTTAATAAATCGCCTCACCATTAACACATGAAGAACCTTCTCAAAACTACTATAACTTTTAAAACGTAATGTAAGCATAAAAGCTTGTGAGCAATCGGGCTCTCACCATTTTGTAACACCTTGCTTGATTTCCAGTTAGGTTATCAAATTCCAAGGTGACAATTTTCATGTTTGAATCCTTATATGAAACCAAAGGGGTGATTAAAGTTGAGTTTCCACTTGAGTTGGACGTAAATCATCTTTGGGAGTGATGGGACTTATGTATCTATTTTAGAAATATATCAAAAGTGTGTATTAAGTGTGTTATGTATGCTGTCAGAAAGTTAAGCCCTTAAGGTTTGAGTTAAGCACTTAATATTTGGTTAGAAAATATTAGAAGCATTCTGGAGCCTTGTTAAGTGAAGTGAGCAATTAAGCATTTAAGAGGCCAGTTATGTGCTTAATTCCTTAGTTAAGTGCTTAACATGCTAATAGTAAGTGAAACGGTGAGTTTTGTTGGAGAATTTTCCTAGGGATTCCTTGGTTGAGTTTGGAGAGTGGAAGCAAGTTGAAGTGAATAGAGAAAAACAACACCAAGATTTATACTTGTTCGATCAACCATGCCTATGTCCACTACCTAAGTATCACTTATGATTTTCACTATAACGATGATTGATTTCAGCTCAATCCAACAAAGCCTTACACCAAGGTTGATTATGGCTCATACCTCTAAGGCCAAGCCAAGGTTGATTTTAGCTCAAACCTCTAAAGCCATTACAATGTTGTTTTCTTTAGGTTCACAACAAACCTAACATTTCCTCACTCTCAAAGAGTTTACAAAGTATTTACAAAAAATGAAAGCTTAATGCTAGAGTTGATTGTGTAGACATAATGCTCTTGATCTTTTCTCTAGCTTGATTTTGTTGTTTTGGGGGTGATGGAATGATGAAAATGTTTGGGACTTCAAAGCATATGATCATCCATATTTTTCTGCCTTCCTTGATGTATTTACAACTTTTCTAAGCCATATGACCATTGCTTTGAAGAAACTAGCCGTTGGAGTTCATTTATAGCCGTTACAACTTTCTGGATCCTTCACAATGTACGTTGGCATCATAAGTCGTATGCAGATCATGATGTAAATCCAGATTACTTACATTGTACACTCATGCCGTAAGTTGATCATATCAATCTCCCAATCAATGTGCATTGTATGTTCTTTACGTACGTTGTCCACCTTTAGTACGTGCGTTGTGCATGTATAACGTATGTTGTTCTTGGTCTGCATTGATCTAGTAGCCTCTATTTTGTTTATGTGGCATGTCTACGTGCTTTGTACATTTCTCTATATATGTTGCATATCCATAACGTACGTTATAAACACATAACGTATGTTTTGGCACTTCCAGTGGTTTGTTTCACAATTTTGAGCTTTCAAATGTGTTCCATTTCAAGTTAAACGTTTTTCACATCATCAAAACATAAAAGAAACTTAATGTTGATTACCCATAATCCAACAAATATAAGCCTTCAAATGGGCTTATGGGCTTTATGGGCCCATCGTAATTGAGCTCGTCAATTGGTCTCGGTCTATCGTCCCAATTCAAACATCGACCGATCAGATTCGGTTCATCCTTCATGGGCGGACCGATTTTCCAATACTTACTTATAAAAAAAGTTTAATATCTTATTAATAATTAATTTTAGATTTTTCTCCATTTAAACACGGCTCAAACAATTTAAAATTTTGCCCTAATTAGCATAGTGAACCAAAAGGTGTTATGTAATTATTTTTAACAATTAGAACTTAATGTATATCCGAATAGAGTACAAAACATTATCTACTTTAATAATAATAATAATTCATTTCTCTTATATATTTGTGCATCCTGGAAGGGTTGGTTTCTGCTTGTGATTGTAACAATCACCAAAATATAAGCAACCAATTAATTATCCAGAATTGATGATGCTGTTCAATTATTCGGTCACATCAATTGGAAGGTAATAGTGATAGAGTAACTAATCTTATTATTCATTATTTTATTGAACACTAACGTTGATACCAACTTACCTCAATTAACACCACATACTCTTAACATCCGCTTAGGAGAGTTTTTTTTTTTGCGAATATATCTTAGGAGAGTTTATTACTAAGATGTTTAAGTCATAAATGAGTCGACATATTTATAACATATTGAGAGATGAAACCAAAAAAAAAATTTGCAGGGCCCAACAACAAGCAAAGTGTTAGCAACAAGTTTGAACATTGTAATTTGTGTGACATTTGAATTTTCAAAATTATACTACCAATTGATTGAGTTTAAAGGAAAATTTGCTATATATATATAATGTTTAATAAAATACTACATTACAGATTTCAAAAAAAATACTATATTACACACACATATATATATATATATATATATATATATATTAAGTCAAATGGAAAGAGATGGAGGTTGGGGCCCCACCTACCCACATTTTCCTCCGTCGTTGAACACGGTAACAGACATATAGCAGGGATTTCCAAAGAAAAAACAAAAATATTGTAGGTTGACATACTTAACATATTTACAACACAAAATTGACCGGTTTAACTTGACTGTGTAAACGTGTTATGTGTCAACACATTGTTTGAGACCCGTATAATTAAATAAGGTTAAGATTAATCATTTTTTAAATTGATTAAACATGTTTTATTGTGGTGTAAACAAATTAAATGTATCATGTTAATTGACCCTTTTAGTTAAAATTGTCATGTCATGTTATATGTGTAATAAACAAGTTATTTACGAGTTTGAAAATTTTGAGATATTTTTGTATCATATTTGTATTGTGTCTAATGGTATCGTCTTGATAAGTTAATATCACACAAACATGATACACTTACCCGAATCACCTTCCGTAGCCTCACTACATATTTATACTAGGAAAAAAATACTAGCACTGACAGCAGTAGAAAACTTGTTTTGATGATATCAAATCAATTCTAATTAATTAAAGATGTAAAACAAATATTTAAATGATACTAAATTCCCAGAACTCCTAATAAAATAAGTACTCTGTTCTTATAACTATTTAATTTATTCTCAGGAATATAACAGTCAACGACGGCAATGCGTAAAGATTAAAACAGCCAAAGCCAAACGACAGCGTAGCAGCGCTTGCTGTTAATACACGTAGCAATCAAATAACGACGTCGTATCAAGAAAAGCATAAACATAATGATTGCAGTTAGTAGAATATGCTGAGTCAGCAAAATCTATTGTATCACGTTCCTTGCTTCTCAAGCTCATCTTCTCTATATTGTTGTATCTCACTACAACCGGACCTGATCTTGCATTCTCAGTTCAGCAATTATCTCAGTTTTTATCGGCTCCTACTGGACAACACTTATCTGCAGCTCATCGTGTTCTTTGATATATTAAGGGGACTGTTGGTCAGGGTTTGTTTTACAAATATTTTTTGAGATTGGAGATTTGCTCGATCACGGCGTGGCATCCATATTTGCCAGAAGAAGTTTGCTTTGGATTTGTTACATGACAGTGGTTTTCTTAAGTCTAAACCAGTTACTACACCTATGACTCATGATTGTGGACTGGTTCAACAAGGGACTGTACTCTAAGATCTTAGCCAATACAGAAGACTCATTGGTAAACTGTTGTATCTCACTACAACCAGACCTGATCTTGCATTCGCAATTCACCAATTGTCTCAATTTTTATCAGCTTCCACTGAACAACGCTTATCTGCAGCTCATCGTGTTCTTCGATATATTAAAGGGACTGTTGGTCAGGGTTTGTTTTATTGATCAAACTCTGAGCACAAATTGCAAGAATGTTCAGATGCAGATTGGGGCACCTGTTAAGACACCAGAAGATCTATTACCGATTTTTGTATATTTCTTGGTAGCTCTATGATTTCTTGGAAGGCTAAGAAACAAACTACTGTTTCTTGATCTTCTTCTGAAGCTAAATATCGTGCTTTGGCCTTCACTTGTTGCGAGATTCAGTGGATCCTTTATTTGCTTCGAGATTTACAGCGGCCTTATCATGAATCAATTCCTATTTTTCGTGATAATCAATCTGCCATTCACATTGCTCAGAATCTGGTTTTCCATGGGCAAACCAAACGCATCGAAATCGATTGTCATTTGGTTCGTGCAAAATTTCAAGTACGCCTCATTACATTACATCCTATTCGCAGCTCATACCAGCTTGCTAATTGTTTTACCAAGCCCCTGACACCAGCTGCTTTTCACTCTAACATTTCTAAGTTGAAACTCTTAAATATCTATGCTCAGTTTGAGGGGGGTCTCAGGAATATAATAGCCAAACGACAGCGTACAATGCTTCAAAATTAAAACAGACAAAGCCAAACGACAGCGTTGCAACGCTTGTTGTTAAACGCGTAGCAATCAAATAACGACATCGAGTCGAGAGAAGCAGAAACATAATGATTGCAGTTAGTTATTATAGAATATGCTAAGTTAGCAAAATCTATTGTATTACGTTCCTCGCTTCTCAAGCTCATCTTCTCTATATAGAGAGATGTAACATCTGTTCAATTAATGAGAAATCTACTTTACAAATCTAGATTTTATCATTCATCACAAACAAAAAGAGGTGATAATTTCTAATATGATAATATATTTTACGAGTATATGACTATAACACGGACATGACTTATCACGATGAAGATGAATTTAACTTTTATTATATTTATGTTAAGCATTATAATTTTTTTGAACTGAAGTGTTATGACGTGTTATATATAAAAAACACAACACAATTGTGCAAATAAGATAGAAATTGCTAATCGTAGTGAAACAGGAAGCCGACTCAACCTAGTAAAATGAAGGAAGCCAAGATGGGTATGTTTGTAGCCATAGCCTAGGCGTGTGTGTAAAATACTAGGACATGTTAACCACCACACATATAAATCAAAAGTCGCGTTAACTAGAATTTAATGTGTTATTATGAAGACAAATGGGATTGTCATTTATAATATGTTAGACAAATTGATTGAATTAATAATTAATTAAAAACCACACCAAGATTTTCTGCCACTGTCATCAAACTTTGTTTAATTATTTTGGTCCCACCGCTAATCAAGAGGGTTTTTTTAACACTCCAAATCCAACCTTTTCCTTCGATGTTCCAGCTCCCATTCATATGACTTTTTTTTATTTGTTTGTTTTGTTAATTTCCAAGCTCACGGTGAAAAAAAAAACTCTAAGCATGGCTCACTCGCTTTCTCTTTGCTTTCATACAAGGAGTTATCACTTTACTCAAAAATTAAAATATTTAGGATTTTTTCTTTCACAACAAGCACATCTTTTAGGATTTAAACTCTTGATCTATAGATTTACACGCTTTCTTTAATTAATTTATTTAGTTTAGTGACTTGTAGATATAATTTTGACACCGTTTATCTATTCAAAGAAAAGAAAGAACCATATAAACAGCTAAAACTCAGTTTGATTTCAGTTCAATGAGCTCCCAAATTGTTGAACTGCCAATTAATCGACGGTTCAAACTGCCTCAACCCAGCGACCCAGTCGGCCTAGCTCTATTTGCCGCTTTTTACTGTTGCCAACGATCCAATTTGATTAAAAATTGGGAATCAAATTGAAATCAAAATTGATTACAATATTATTTTTTAAAACATAAAATAAATCGGTTTGAATTGTCCGAACTGGTGAACCAAAATTGTCGATCAAAACAAACTAGAATCGAATCACCCAAAACTACTTTGGCATTTGGGCGGTTTGGTTCCGATTCATGATTTCTTTGAACCGAAATCGGCTATTCATGAACCATGGCCACACCTATTAATAGGTTCAGTTTAGGCAAATCTCACACCCATAAAACACAGGAGAGATTCTGGACATCATAATTAGAATGCTTGATAACAGAGACGCCACAAACCTAAGAGCGTTGGAATTGTAACATTCTATTTTAACAAACAACTAAAATTAATAGGTCAATCTGGCTACTACACAATTCCCATCCAAAGTTCCACGTCAGATAAGTATGAAGTGATGAAAAAGTTTGTAAATATAAGAATTTAACTACTTAAGTAACCTAAACTTGAACTTTTGAATTTAGTGGATAAAATTTTATTAGTTTTTAGATGTTACTTAATGACAATTACATTGTCAAATGTTACTTAAATGCTTATATTGGATGGTGACAATATAGTTTTATGCGGGCTTTCATTTCTGTAGAAACTAATTGCATATTTGATTGAACGGTGCAGGCATTTCATAACTTAACCTACGTCAGATTTGAATCGTTTGATTTTTGAAAATTATTATTACGTGACTCCCTTTTAAGTTAAAATTGAGGCTTATTTATTAAAAAATGTTGAACATGTTTTAAACACATAAATATATTTTTATATATATTAAAATTATATTATTTATTTTTTTACTATTCTAAAGTTTTATTATTTACTTTATAGTTTATGTTATCCGTTATATTCTATATTTTACAAATAAGCTTTAAATATATCAAATAAGCTTCAATTAACTTTTGATATCTTATTTATTATTTATTCAAGAATTTTAAGGTCTTTATATCGAAATTACTTTTTTTTTTATTTGTGAATGACCTGGTAAATTATATAGTTGATAAATTAAGATGAAATTGATAAATTACATGTATTCAAGGTTTTTAGTAATAGGTTCATGGATAAATAGCAAAAGTAGATTATTTTTATATATTGTCTAAAAAATAGGAAAATATCACATTTTTTAATTACGATATTATTTGAAACAAATACTACGACAAAAAAATGAAAAAATATAGAAAAATATAATTTTGTAAAGTAATAATACTAAATATATAATTTACTCATTAAATATAAAAATACAAATTAACATACTTTCTTTTGCGCTATATGTTTTTCTGGTGTTGTTAATCTAATACTAATACTTGCTAAGAAGATGAAAACAAATTAGGAAAAAGAGAAAAAAAAATTACCCAAAAAAAGGGAAAAGAGAGAGAAAAAAACTGATCCTTCTTGTCTCCTCTCTGTAGTCTCATACACTGTGAAACGTATATCTCTCTCTCTCTCTCTCTCTCTCTCTCTCTCTCTCAACGGTCCAGTCCTCTTCACTCTCTCAGCTCTCTCTCTCTCTCTCTCTCTCTAAATGGCTTCTCTCTTCAGAGATCTTTCATTAGGCCACTCCAAGAGAGAGTTAACTCCACTTCCACCTCTCCAACCGCCGCCATCGCCAATGCCGTCCCGCCTCATCCCCACCGATCTCCCCTCCCCCTTCGGCGACCTCCCCTCCCTGTCCGACTCCGACCTCCGCTCCACCGCCTACGAGATCTTCCTCGCCGTGTGCCGCACTTCTTCTGGGAAAGGCCTCTCTTCTGCCGCCGCCGACTCTCCAACCGGGAGTAACAACCAATCCTCTCATTCTCCTAGCTCGCCGGCGCTCCAACGGTCACTTACCTCCGCCGCCGCTAGCAAGATGAAGAAAGCGCTGGGACTGAAGTCACCTGGTTCGGGGTCGAAGAAGGGGAGTCCCGGGTCGGGTAACGGGTCGGCGCCGGGGAAGGTGAAGAGACCCTTGACGGTTGGTGAGTTGATGAGAACGCAGATGCGGGTGTCGGAGACCGTTGATTCACGGCTTCGGAGAGCCCTTCTGAGGGTATCTGCTGGTCAGGTTAGTGCTGACTTTTTGTTGAATTGTGGTGATAACTGTTTTCTTCTTTGAATTTGGGTTTTTGAATTTGCTAATAAAGTTTTCGTCTTTGTTGACTAATCGTTGTGATCCGATGAATTGATTCTTTGTTCGATTGATATGGAAGGTGGGATTTTTGTGTTGATTTTTTGTATTGTTCTGGCTGTACTTTGTCTTTACTTGCTTGTTGGTTAATGGATTTCATTTGAAGAAGAGGAAGGATTGTTCTATATTGTTCTCATTTCTCAATTTTTATGTTGACGGCTGTTTGTCTGAATTGGAAATCTGACTGTTTGAATTGCATGATAAACATAATTTTTTTTGTTGAATTTCACTTTTTGTTTGCATCTAGCTTTTTTTTTTTTCTTATTTTAAATTCTAGTATGCATGTATGGGATCACTTATTTTTGCGAGGTTGGCGTCTTTGGATCTTATGCAGTTTGCACTTCCTGGTTGTTATAGTCAATTTTGACTCACGTAATGTGCTACTGGAAATTGTGGCTGCAGGTCGGAAAGAGAACTGAGTCGGTTGTTCTTCCACTGGAGATATTGCAGCAACTCAAGGTTTCAGATTTTATTGATCAACAAGAATATGATGCATGGCAGAAGAGAACCTTGAAAGTTCTGGAGACTGGACTTCTTTCACATCCTCGTGTGCCAATTGATAAGTCAAATGCTACTGCACAGCGCCTGCGGCAAATTATTCAAGGGGCTCTAGGAAGGCCCATAGAAACGGGAAGGAACAATGAGTCAATGCAAGTACTTCGTAGTGCTGTCATGTCTCTGGCTAGTAGATCTGATGGGTCTGTTGTGGACATATGCCATTGGGCAGATGGTATTCCGTTTAGCCTGAGACTCTATGAAATGCTTTTAGAAGCATGTTTTGATGTTAGTGATGAAGCATCTATAATTGAGGACTTTGACGAACTTATAGAACAAATAAAGAAGACTTGGACTATCTTAGGAATAAATCAAGTGCTCCATAATCTCTGCTTTACATGGGTTTTGTTTCACCGTTTTGTTGCAACTGGCCAAGTGGAAACAGAACTACTTGAAGCTGCCGATGGTCAGCTAGCGGAAGTAGCAAAAGATGCAAAAACCACAAAGGATGCGCAATATTCCAAGATTTTGAGTTCTACATTGAGTTCAATACTGGGTTGGGCAGAGAAAAGGCTTCTTGCATATCATGACACTTTTGATAGTCGAAATATTGAGACCATGCAAGGCATTGTTTCTCTTGGGGTATCAGCAGCTAAGATTTTGGTTGAGGATATATCTAATGAGTATCGCAGAAAGAGAAAAGTTGAAGCTGATGTGGCTCGCAATAGGATTGACTCTTACATCAGATCATCATTGCGCACTGCTTTTGCTCAGGCAAGTTTTCCTTTAAATCTAATAAACTTGGGATTCATTATAATAAGTAACTTTGCAGTATTTGCGGTTAGGGACTGCCATTTCTTTGTTTTATATGCAAAGATACTCAGAGTGGAACATTTCCAAAATTTTGGTTAATTGTATATTTTGATTAAATGATATAAAGTGAAATAGCAAAAGAAGAGTAAATGTGAGGTATGAACTTTGATAAAAATCAGATGAATATTAAATATTTCCCATCCAAAGCTTCACAATTTACCACATCTGAAAGATGACTTATGAGGGGTCTTCGACAATACCTTCACTCAGTACCTTTTAAAATCCACATGCTTATCTAGACATGTAAAAAGTCACTGTTTTTGTATGCTTGAGATGTCTTTGATGCCTGAAATGAGCGTTTGAGTAGGGTTGCGTGCAGTTGCCAAGGTCCATTTTTGACTACAAAGCACAAACCTGGACATGTTGAGCTAGAACTGATTTTCAAACTTGAGTTTTGACTTCTTAGGAGGGTTTGGTTAATTTCAGCGACCCATTTCCAGTTTATCATGACCTGCCTAATGTGCTTGAAGTAATAGAATCCGCATGTCATTTTCATGACTAATCAATTTCTTTTTTTGTTTTTGTTGGTTATCTAATAATGTGCTTAATTTCTCACTAAATAGAGAATGGAGAAAGCTGATTCTAGCAGGAGAGCATCCAAAAATCAGCGCAATCCGCTTCCTGTTCTCGCCATACTTGCTAAGGATGTTGGCGAGCTGGCAGTTCAAGAGAAGAAAGTATTTAGTCCAATACTGAAGAGATGGCACCCTTTGGCAGCTGGTGTGGCTGTGGCAACACTTCATGCTTGCTATGGGAATGAGATAAAACAATTC
>CAODLS012799817.1:0-10882 GCA_948243855.1 Flueggea neowawraea
TCGAATTCCTCATGGTCTCATACTTGAGATAAGCGTGGTTTAGGTGCAATTTGATTTGCTCCTAACTTCTAGGCAAGAAGTAGAAAACTACTTTGGACCTTGTCCTTGATCAAACTATGATTAGATCACTAGCTCTCTAATCATGTAAGACTTACACCTCTACTCGCATTATTAGGTTTTATAACAAGTATCAGTCAATGGTCAAAGACCACGAGCTTAGTTAGTGTCACGCCAACTAACTGCTCTTAAACTGCAAATTACAAAAAATATTGTACGGCGATACTTGTAAAATAGCCAAGTGAATACATCATCTTTTGTACCAATAAAATGATGGATGTGGTGGAATTTTCTAACTTCCACATCTCGCAGACATTTCAGTCCAAAATGTGTTGATTGATATTCTACTTATCCTTGAATTTGGCTATAATCAAGTTCAAAGAGGCACGAGCTTAGTTCTTAGAGTACATGCTAAATTTTTCTAATCTAGAAATTACAATTGTTGCCACCTAAGATCAACATAGTTTTAACATACACATATGTATGTCTTGCATCAATCAATTTTTATAAGCAGTGAATCACACAAATAACATGCCAAATAATAAGATATAGTTACACACAAGTAATTCATTCGGCAATACACATATATTTACTATCCAACTAAAAATTAAACTAGCATAGCCTCTTATTAAGCTTTGAATCGAAATGTATACTAGGTGCACATTTACCATCTTGGTCATAACAATTAACCATACTATATTTAATTTTACAGACAGTAAATAATGACTATTTGGATTCACTTTTAAAGTCCATTTGACTTAGGAGAATCCATGTTGGTCATCTCAATTATTTAGACAAACTCAATAATTGGACAATATATTCAACATATAAAATATTGCATAAAATTAAGGCAAATTATCACAATAACAAGCCAAAACAATAAATGAAATCATCTTCATTTATTAAACCAACATGCAATCCAAACAATCTATCTCAATGTTAATATACATTAACATTGAACAACATTAACACACAAATAATGCTAATATCTCCAAAGAATAATACTACACAAATATAGTATTAAACTTATGCCTGTCAATTGGATACACAATGGACCTTTTTCAAAGTGTTAAAATAGAATTCATAAGTGGTCGTGCCAACTTATCGAAAATCGTATAAATCATACGACCTTAAAGTGGATCTCCTACTTTTCACGATTTCTCTTTTTGAGATCATAGTGATATTAGACATACCAATTTCAAAACGTTCTTAACTCACTAGAATCTCTAAATGTCTTTCCTCAACACTTAGAGAATCATATTTTCATGAAATTCTAGTATAGACCAATAGTTTAATCAATACCGGTGATGAGTATCATAATCTTTTATGAACTAAGTGAACCTTCATCACCATTGTACACTTAATGCACAATCAAATCTCGTTTACGACCATCACCGTCCCAAAATACTCTTTTGGGAGTCTTGCAAATTCTTCATTAATTTGTACTATGTTCAATGCAACGTGATTTTACCGCATTCGTATATTTGTAATAAATTACAAATAAAATGGGTATATATATACTCACGTATTTCCTACATAATTGAAACCTAATTTTAATTATCTAAATGAGAACCACATTTGCACGTTTTAAAAATAATAATTTTGAAAACTAATTTTTAAAATAATTCTTGGCAGAAAAATGCAATTTCTCACAATTTTGAGCACTTTTTATACATCAATAAATTGGAAAAACTAGTTCAATAACTCAAAAAATTGTGAAAAATATACCAAAAATTCCAAAAATAATTCTGCTGAAAAAAAGAGAAAAATGGTGGTCGGTACACATGTCACGAGCCGACACACGCTGCCCAGTTTACTCCCACACGCATCCAAGCGCCACAAGCATGGTTGCACGGTGCCGCCACATGTCGCAGTCGCGTGGTGACACGTCAATAAGACATGTGTTAAAATTTGAATCGGCCACATGTCGCTTTCTAAATAGTCCAAATCGACCGATACACAGGCCACATGTCACGATAACGTGTTAGACACGTGGCAACTATGCCACGTGTCACCATATCAATGGTTAAACGTGATGACATATTGGGCCAGTCAGTATGCCACATGTCACATCCAGGTGACGCCATGTGTCACATACAGGTGACGCCACGTGTAGGAGTAACATACTGCCACATGTTGACGCCATATACGTCCATGTGTCAACGTTGCAGGAGGCCATTTGTTGCGATTGCACAAA
Source organism: Flueggea neowawraea (assembly GCA_948243855.1). NCBI lineage: Eukaryota > Viridiplantae > Streptophyta > Magnoliopsida > Malpighiales > Phyllanthaceae > Flueggea > Flueggea neowawraea. The sequence continues at coordinate 2,255 of CAODLS012799817.1, forward strand.
GCCACGTGTCGATATATAATTTGTGCATGTTTTGCTCAGTCAACGTTGATTGTTTCACCGTATGCCATGTGGCAAAATGTGATTGGTCTGTGTGTCTTTTTCGAATCCTTCTTGATCCTTCTACAACTTCCACGTGTCGCGATCCGAGTGATCTATGTGCAACCAATAGAAACGTGCCACGTCACCATTTCAGATTAGATGAACAAATTCATCTGTGTTGCCTCACTCAGTATTTTTCGATTGGATTTTTGTCGATTAGACTACCTTTTCGATGGAATTTTGCTACGAAATTTTGGCAGGTAATGTTTTCAAGGTCATTGATCTCAAATCTTTTGTCAGAATTTCAAAATTCCAACTTTCAAAATTTGACTCCAGATGGACTCGAACCAAAAATGACATTCGAGAAAGAAAGTCGAATACCAAAAACTCACAGTAGGCATCTTAGACAGAGACCAACAATATTTTCAAAACATATTCAAAAAACTTGTGTTGGCTTTGATACCAATGAAAGAATCATATACCTGTTAACAAATAAACAGTATAATAAATAGGTTCGACTTACTAATCTCGATTTCAACGGAAGCTTACAGAGGAGCAGGACCAGTTCTATGTTGGTCTTGCGAGCAAATCATGGTTGAAATGTCAACGGGAGTGCTCAGCTGTTTCGTAGTCTAGATGTCACATGTAATCTGTGCAGGACTCGGGACAGGAGGTCTCGACCTCTCTCTCTCCAGGTTTTGGAGGTAGTGGGGTTCATGTGTTGGTGGAAGAAGAAGCATTCTTCTTCTTATATAAGCCACCAAATGGGCTTGTGGGCCTAACGGGCCTTACAGACTCATTTCATTATCAACTCAATTTGGCTCGCCAATTAGCCTCGGTTCACGTTCCAGTTCACACCTTGACTAACCGAGTTTGATTCTCCTCAATTAGACTTTCCAATTAGTCTCGACCCACGGTCTTGGTTCACACCTCGATTGACCGAATTCGGTTCACCCATCATGGGCGGATCACATTTTACAACAACAACATTACGAAAGAGGTATTACAACAAATATCTCTTAAATAATACAATGATAAATGAGCAATAAATTTAATTGCAAATATTAGACAAATAACTGCATATTACGCAAACATTATTATTAACTGCATATTACGCAAATACACTGGCAAAAAAAATACAACAGATTATAACACAACCTTATTGTGAAATATTAAGATATATTCTTAAGATAATGTAATATCCAACTAATAAAGAAATATACCAGTAATATCCAGCTAACAATAACTAGATTTAATAAAGAAATAATTAGACAATATTACATGAAATAATACCACAATATACCTAATCTTAATAATACCACTATGTAACTGAAATAATAGAACAAGCAGATTAAGACCAAAAAGAAAAAATGTCATAACTATAATAAGAATACAACAGAACCAAATCTAACCAATAGAAATTAATTAATGCAATAATATACACCGTAATCACATCATCAAATCACAATAATCTTGTAAAAAAAAATCTCCATATCACGGTGGCATGCAGAGGAAATGGAGGCAGAGGACGAACGTGAAGAATGAAAGAAAGAGAGAGAAGATAAAGAGAGAAAAAGAGACATTATAGGGATGAGAACAAACTCGTTCTAAATTTTTTAAATATTAAAATGATAATAGGAATATGAGATTACAAGAAGATACTAAAAAAGAGAAAGGTTACATTAAAATACTAATCACGGTGCAATCACTAAGCAACATTAGAGTAAAATGAATTTGGTTTCCTTGAGGCACTCCACTTACTTTGTAAAAAGTCACCATATTGTATATGTTTATTATAATCATCATTAAAGGATGGAGGAGGTGAGTTTGGGATTATATTTGTGATTCTTGCTTGCAAAGAAATATTATCATTAACCGTAAAGCATGAAAGCTTGCCGGTTGTATGCATGCTTCCAATTCATGTAACTATCATCAACTTGTCTTTTTAACTCCATGGAATATTCCCATACAAAAGACTATCTTTTGCTTCCTTTTATCGTCATTTCTTCTATTCTTTTATTCATAATGCAGTGCTGTGCGATCCATGTCCTTCCTGTTTTACTACGTTGCTCTAAAGAATTCTAAAAAGTATGACACCAAGAAAAGTATCTGGCTAGTTGGGTTTCACACACTCCGAAATGCATGTTATGAGCGACCATGCCTGTGCTGTAAAATCACTTTAAAAGACAAATAAGTACATCTACGTATCAGTCATTCCCCCTTTTAATTTCCACCATCAGTCATCCCCCCTTCTTTTACACATGGGTTGTTTTCATTTTAATTTTTATTTGATTTTTATTCGGTTTTCAATTTTAGTTTCCATAAGGTTGAAACCAAAATAATGGAATTGTATACGAAAAAATTGTCTTTGTACCGATGAAAAGCACTTTTGCGTTGCATAGTGTAATTTTCTCTAATCTTTTGGTTTTTGGAGCTTGACTCATGCCACATCAATTCTTTAATTTGTTTGTAAATTTGTTTCCAAATATTTATCAGTAGAAAGATTTAGATTAAAAAAACTCACTATTTTACTTTTTGTTGCTGATTATCAAGGGGTTAGTTTCTTTACTTCATCAGAAATCGTCATCAAAATTACATTCACCATATTTGCTCGTACTTCTATTTTTAATTGTAAAAAAAATCAATAAATTATTGGTGAGTTAGAAATTTACAGATTAAAAAAAGAATAGTAAAAAATTGGCTTCCCAATAGAGTTCCGCCCTAATTGCATGCGGATGCTTACGGCTGGATGTTCTTGAATTTAAACATACGAACAATTTCATATCATTATTGCATATGAATAAACCAAGTGGATTGCAAATCAACAAAGTCTTGGAAAGGAAGTCAATAACAATTAACAAAAATAATTAATTTTGGTAATAATGATAATCCAATTAACAAATAATAAACCTCAATGATAAAATCTGACAAAAACTGCTCCACGAATTTTAAAAGAGAAAAAAATAGAGTAAGCCCTAATCATTAACTTCCTGCCATATATGATTCCTTTCAAGGTAAACAATTAAATAGAAAAAGATCAAATTAATAATTAAAAATAAAACCCACCAGAGTTTGTCAGAAATAATATTTTTAAATTTGGAATTAAAAAACTTCTCCTCGTAATTCGTACCATTAAGCTAATCAGGAAGCAACACATGTCCGTATAGAGAATAAAATTTTGGTCAAATATAGACGATGCATATGAATGTGTGCATCAATGATTGAATGTCACGTTAGTGTAAATAAAAAATATATTTGAGAGAGCAAATCCCTAGGCTACTCAGCTAACTTGTTCGTATTAATTTCTCATCTTTTCATTTTTTTAGCAATTTTAATAGTTATACTCAAAATATATATAATTGTTATTTCATATTAATATTTTATTTTTATTAAATTATTATTTATAATAATTATATTTATTTTTATATTTAAATATGGGACTCACAATCATCTATTTTCTCAATTAATCTATAAATATTTTACAATCACAATAAAAAAATATATTAAATATATTTTTTATACTTTTATTAAATTAGATTGCAATTTTAAGAATTATAATTTTAAGGGTAAAATTTACCATGGTCCCTGATGTTTAACCATATCTCTCATGCGATCCTTCAATTTTGAAATTTAGCCGTTTCGATCCCTACACATTAACACCGTTAAGCAAACCTAACAAAAAGTGTAAAAATACTGATTTACCCTAAAAAAATGCAACATTCAAAGCCAAAATCTACCCCATTCGAAAAGACATAGTTTTAGCCCTTTTTTTTTTCAAATCACTGCCTTTTCATTCTATCTCTCTATGAACAACGACGACATCAAGAAGAGCGTAGATCAGGAAAGCGAGAGACGAAGAGAAAAAAGAAGGAAGTAGAGGACGGAGGGGTGGAGACAATGTTGGAGGCAGAGATCGACAAAGTTGTTATGTTCTTGGGGTTTGAGATCGACAGAGGAGAGAGAGAGGAACGGGGAGAGAGAAAGGTTCGATCGACAGGCCGTCAAGGTGGAGGCGGCGCACGAAGGAGGTTGAGGAATGGAAGAGAAAGGAAGAGAGAGAGATAGAGAGAGAGAGAGAACGAATATGCAGTGGTTGTTCTCTCTCCGTATTCTCTCACTTCTCTCAATCTTCGATTTTGCAGGGATTTTACATTTTCCTTTTCTTCATCTCTTGTTCTTTTCATTGCTTCTTTTGTGAGATTGGTTTTGTCAATTGGAAAATGGTGCAATCGTTTAAAATCTGGTGTTGTAATAGTAATCTGGGTTTTCATGCAATTGAAATGTGGGTTTGCCATGGAAGCTTCCTCTCGCCATATGAGTTCATCAAACACGTATGCTCAAGCATCGAACTCCTAAGGAAACTATGTGGGAAAGCAGGGATTGGGTTCAACTCAGTGGTGTTAAAACTAACAACAGAAAACAGAGCAAGGTTTTTGAAAAAAAAGAGAGGGGAAAGATGGAAATGAAAGTTGCTGGTGGAGGCAGATTTGATAATGACCCAGTTATGTTTGTTGGGTTTTGCAGAGCTGAAAGAATTTTTTTGTTATTTTACGTTGAATTTTGATTATTTTTTGCTACATCAATGTTGAATTCTGTTGATTTTCTGGTTTGAGACAAATTGTAAGATCGGTCTTTGGGTTTGAAATTAAATTTTCTCAATTTTGAGTATAATTTATTGGTAGAGAGCATGTTTGTTTTTTAATTGTTGTTGATGTTAATTGTTTTGTTGTTGATGCAGTCTTGAAAATTTGTTGACAACTATCCAAATTGCATGGAGACTGGTTTTGATGCTCTATTTCGTATGAGAGAGAGATGAAGAGAGGGGAGAGAGAGAGAGAGATAGGAGAATAAGTGAAGAGAAAAAGGGTAAAGTGGTCTTAAAACTTTTTTTTACTGAGGGAATCGTGTGCCACGTCAACAAATATGATGTGTCACTTTAAATAAACAAATGGTGTCAATTTGTAGGGATCAAAACGGCTAATTTTCAAAACTCGAGGACCGTACGAGAGATATGGTCAAACCTCAAGGACCGCAATGGATTTTACCCTAATTTTAATTAATTAGGATGAATAATTTTAAGAATTATAATTTTTTAGAGAAAATAATATAGAGAAATGTAATTGAGATTGATAAGAGAAATAGAGAAAAATTGAAAGTAAGTTTGTGTGTAAAAAATTATGAAGTGGAATGAAATGAGTATATATATATATATATATAGATGAATAGGGGAAGCATTTAGAAAAAAGGACAAGACCAAATGTCATGTCTGACAGGTGGAACTCATTCTTCATACGGAAGGCGCATGCCTTCCATATTGGGAGTGGCTGCTGACATGGAGCTAATAGGGGGGGTTATACCCCATTGTAGCTGCTCTAAGGTCGATATATATATATATAGATCATTTCCTGTCTTTTTATTTTAAGCTTAACCTCATCTTAATCAAATTTTGATTTATCCATTATTTTATATAGATAATAAATAAATATATTTGAGAGAGATGAGGCCTTTCTTTGTCGACACATTAAAGATGAAGCATCTTTGGATTGAAACCAAATTTTGATTTTGGGATATATAGGTCAAAACATGCACCAATTCTTGGTGTAGTTTGAAACCAATCGTAAGCTGATTTAATGAAACCAAACGAATGGATTGAGCGATAGAGACTGATTGGTCTATCGTTGTGTTTTTATTTTTTTTTTCAGTATTTTTTATTGATCGGTTCCAAATTGATTTTCAAGATTTAAACCCTAGAGATGAAAATAATACACAAAAAAAAATTGAATAAGTTGTCCATGTTTCCCTTAAGTCACGACTCCAATAAAAATTCCAATCCTAGTAATTTTAACTCTAACAATTTAGTTGGTTTGATTTTTTTTTTATAACTCATTGTCTTTATTTTGTTATTTATCTGGAACACAAAAATATTCTACAAAACCATGAAAATATGCTCGTACAAAGTTATAAACCATGAAACCATATATATAAAATCAATATATGGTTTGTTACTTATCAAAAAAAAACCATGAAAAAATACTATAAAACTAAGAAGAACAATCGAAGAACTTCAGTTAAATGATTAACAATGTTGTTCTCTAAAGTTTGTAGAGAATTTTATTGTTCATATTTTTTAAATACTCTTAACGGTGACATGATGTGTTCAGGAACCATAGCCTTCTTCAGTACTTTTTATTATTCTTTTTTAAATGCTCCATAATTTTAGTCGGCTTGGTGTTAAAAATCAAATCACGAGGTAAAAGGTTAAATAGAGTTAGAATTTTAATCGATATATAGTTCAAGATAATCAAGCTATGTAAATTCAGTTATTAATGAGTAGTCATTTCTATATGAATATGTATTTAAGACCCAATTAATAAGTAAATTATATAAGTATCAATGGATTTGTAGTACGTTAGTATTGGAGTCAACTTTAATAATAAAAAGTCGTAGATTTAATTTTTGATAAGAGTAAATAAAATGACTTATATAAAAGAAGTATTGTGACTTATAAAAGAAAAAGTAAATTGTATCAAGTTCAATATTGTACAATAATATTTATCTTTCCATTTATTGGTTTTATTCGATATGATGAGGAAAATATTAAAGATTGTGATATCAATTGATTCGAGTAACTTTATTTTTAATAAAAAGAATTAAACATAAAATCTTACTTACCGACTTCTTTATCAATTCTCTTCATAAAACATTAAAAAAAATAAAAGAAAATTTAGGTTCTTTTCTTTATGACTTTCCAATTGAACAAAAAAGTCTCTGATGTGTAGTCCTTGCCATTGATTCCTTAGGACTAAATTTACATCACATGCTTGACGACATTTTTGTTTTTTAAACTCCTGCTGTAAGTATACCACATAGCTACCTGTCTGAATTTTGATGCTTACAAGTTTTTTTTAACTAATAAATTTGTAAATAATAGTATCTGAATAAATTTTAACGCTAAGGTATTATAAGTTCGATTTTCGATAAAAAATAATTAAGATAACTTATAAAAAAGTTTTTTTTTTATTTCCTTTAAGAAGTTTAGAAGTTAATAGCCAGGATGTTCCTAATTTGTGGTTGAAATGTTTATAGGATAGCATATAACCTAGGCTTTATATGTAAAACATAGTAACATACTAACTATTTAATTAGGCAGTTCTTGGTGGACAAAACACATAGAATGGCTGCAAAATGGTGGGCGGTGGAGATAAAGCAGTGCAAGTCGGTGGATTTGACCTCATGAGAGTTGGTCTGACAGAAAAGAACATTGTTCCGGTGTTTTCTATTTGGATTCGAAATACGTCCATCTCTTCGGTTGGTCTCGGATATTTCCGCGCCAATAAATTAACGTTAGCTCTTAGCGAGTGTCGTGGTGAGTCTCCCTCGATCATCATCGAGCAAAACAACATTTCACAACGAGAAGTATTTGTCTGTATGATCATGCTCAGCAGGGGTACGCCACTACCAGTAGTCTCTGACTCTTCTTTTTGCTGACAAAAAAAAAGTAGGTGGATTTTTGTTTTTGGCCTAAAATAATTGTAGTAATTTTTGAATTAATTGATATATATATATATATATATATATACATGCATCTCCTTTAGCCACCACACGTTTAAAAACAGTACTTCGTGAGTCGCCCATGATAAATGGTATTTTTATCATTTTATCATTATGCAAGTAAGGGGATATACGAGATAAAATCAAGATCAAAACATTAATTATGGATGGACCAGCAAATCAACATAGTTCAATTTGTAGTCTCAAATTTTAATTTTGGTACGTTTGCGGCAACCAGTTTTACATATTCGCCAAGCCGAATGGGCACAAATAAGAAGGAAAAAAAAAGCAAGTGGGCACTAAAAATGATATATAACTGTTGTCCTTTTTATAAGGACAAAACTGTGCGAACGAACAATTAATCTGACAGTGCCTCAGAATTCATTAGGTTATTTATAATTTACGGTCTTTAAAATCATCTTGCAGAACGTTTGTTCAACATTTTATTATTATTTTATTAAAACCCTTAGTTCTTAATCTCTCAGTTTTTTCATCCGCAACTCAGAGACTACTTTAAAAGTCTCGTGGGACGCCTATTCAATTTTTCACTAAACATAATTTTATTTTAATCCTCCAACTTTTATCTACTACTTCATTTAATACTTTCTACCCCAAATTCATTAAAATAAAAATAATGCATTCAAATAAAAATAATTTGTTAAAATAAAAATATTACATTAAAATAAAAATAATTCATAAAATTTAAAAATTAAATTAAAATAAAAAAATACATTAAAATTGAAATATTACAAATAAAATATTAAATATTACATTAAATTAAAAATACTTTCTACTCCAAATTCATTAAAATAAAAAGTTTTCATTAAAATAAAAATAATTCATTAAAATAAAAATAATATTGTATTAAAAAAATAAGTTCATTATAAAAATAAAAAAAATATTAAAATAATATTAAAAATAATACAAGGTATTAATTTGATACTTTATAAATTTAAATTTCAAGAAACTATTATCAAACCAAAAATAACAAATAAAAGCTACCAATCCATTTAAAACAAATAATTCAAGTTAAAAATT
>CAODLS012799999.1:0-12768 GCA_948243855.1 Flueggea neowawraea
AAGGACAATCTGGAGCTCAAGTCTCTAAGACAAAGAGGTCTAAACAAAATCCAAAAAATGATGCATTAGATGTCCTAAAAAGTAAACTTCAAGATATTGCTAAAGCAATATCTGATATCTCAAATAAACTATCTATATCAGGAAGTGAGCTTTGGTAATTAATATCGAGCTTGGGTTTAGAAGCTAATATGAAAACAAAAGCATATATGCTTCTTCTTAAAGATCATGATTTGTTGCATGGTTTTATGGGTGTCACTCTCGAAGAGCGCATAGAGTTTTTGCTTGCAATTATGTCTGGTGAAAATTGAGGGCAACCATAGGATTGTTAATATTTTGGATATTAACATATTTAGAACAATTTTTAATTTTGGGTTGTATGAATTTAAGCTCGATGAAACAAGCTTTATATTATGATAGACCATTTTAAGTTAGATTATGTTGTGAAAGACTATCTCATATATGAGTTTTATGATATACTCTTACGTTTAACATTATGGATTGATGTTAATTTAAAAATATTTATCCATTTGAAAGATTTTTTTTTTAATATTCTTTGATTAGGAATATGAAGTTATTAATTTTTTTATTAAATTTGTTCATATGGTGTTCTCATAATATGTAAAGTTATTTAAAAATTAGTAGATTAATGAATATATATATATGAGGGCATTCTTGTTATTTTATCAGTTCTGCAACCATACCATACCATACATGCAATAGTTTTCCAAAATATTTTTAAAACGGTCTTTGTGAGACCCGTATCAGGCAATCTAGAGTGTTACCCTTCACTGAGTTTTACTCACCCCCTCCCCTAACATTTTTCAGGTTCACTTGACTTCTGCGCTCAGTGGGGATCATCAGATTATCAGTGAATGCCCTCTCGTTCGGGCCCCAGTATGTCAGATTAGTAGAGGCTCCATACGAGTTTCTGTGAGCTATGATTGCATTAGATTATTTTGATTAATAGTATTTATTTATAATTATTTTGTTTATATTTTAATTTATATTTATGTCTTATTACCTAGTAATATTATTTTGAAAATATTTTATAAGAAAAATCTTTTATTTGTTTATGGATTTATTATGGTATGGAATAAGAAATTTGCGTAAGTGTTCTGATCATCCGAGACTTGTGCGAGATGGGTCAGCCTCTAGTTCGATTCGCCTCATACGCCGATCATGGTCTAAAAAGGGTTGTGACACTGACCAAAAAGGCATTCACTATCAAAAGGAATGCATCATTGAGATTTAAAATGTCGGACGATTGCTGGATCCCAAAATGTAAACCTAAAAAATATTAAAAGAAATGGATGAGTAAACTCAGTAAGGCACGACATTTTAAATCGCCTTCAAGAGTCACATAAAACATTTTGAAAACATTTTCAGAAAATACCACATGCACGTATATAATTAAATATTAACAGTATACACTCGTATATGAATAGTAGAAATTCAGAAATCATTTCTAAAACGTTCACACAAATAGCAGACAACAAACAGTCATACAGAATAATACTATATATATATAAAAGAAGGCAGATAGGGACCAGATACATAATCAAGCAGATAACAGATGTTGTGGTTTATGCCACCAGACAGAATCAAACGTGCGTGTGTCTGGCCGAATACACGGTTATCATACTATCCTGGTAACTAGAGCCTCGATAGAGCAATGGTATACTAAAGGCTACGCTACCTCGTAACTATATGTTCCTTATCCAGAATATTTATTATAAATAATATACAGAACAGACAAGCATGCAAAAAAGATTTTAATTTATAGAATATATATAGAGAGAGTATAGTTTCAGAAAAATAGAGTACTAAATATTTAATAATCACATAATCATATTTTTAATTTAGTCGATCCATTAATAATTCAGATTACAGATATAAACCAGACATAACAAAAATATATAATTTATAAGACATAATGTATGTGTCTAAATCTGCTATCTCATTCACCTGGAAGTTCAGAGTAGTAAGGGCCAGTCATACACCACTAGTAGGCGGTCACGATGGCACGTATAGAAAGTTGAAACAAATATAATTAGATTAATACCAAATCGAACAAACACAACCTATTTAACCATTTTATATCATACTATCTTTTCAAACACAGTAAATTGTAATTACAGCCTCATACCATACAGTATTATACTATACTATACATTAATAAATCATGTTGTCAGCCATCTAAACAAAGCCTTAACTCTTTTAACTCTATCTTTCACAAAATGTCTCAAATTAAGAACCCTAATCCCATTATCCTCCCCCAAGATCAAGAACCTATAAGACACAAAAATTGACCAAACAGGTGAACAACATTCAATCATTGCACACCTCATCACCTTCACTACATCACAACCACCACTATCACCATTATCACCGGCAAGTTACACAACAAAGACCCAAACTTTCTTGGAAGAAACATAGTGCAAAACAAAGAAATTAACAAACCCAACAATCTTTAACGAAACACCATGATTCACATCCAGCAAAACAACACCCAATTTAGAATCAAACCCAATTCCCTTCTGAGTACACATAACCAAATTAACTCTAATAAAAAGATTGAATCTTTTCTGAAAAATGAAAAACTTCATAAGAATCTGAGACCCACCCTTGTGAAGGCCAGCAACAAGGAAGAGAACACTGGAGTCAGAGGAAGGGTTCTATTGAAGAAGAATGAAGGAAGAGGAAGAGGTTGGATGAGGGATTGAGGTTTGGGGTTTGGTTGGGAGAAAGGAAGGAGAAGGAGAATGAGAGAGAGAATTAGGGAGAGAGAAAACAGAAAGAGGGGAGGGAGAACGAATGGAGAAAGAGACAGGTTTTGATTTTTTAATTGAAAACAGATCGACTGAGTCAATCGGTTTGGGTTGGTTGGTTTATGAATTTGGGTCGGTCGGTCTGTTAAATTGGTTTGGGTTGGGTTTTAGTCACGTGGTTTTTTTGGGCAAAAAATGTTAAGAAAACAGCCAAAGTAACCTTCAGTGAAACGAATCTAAAGTTTGGTGACTGTGTAGTGACAAAGTCGAGTAAAATGATATTGCTGAAATTTCTTCAAAGTTGGATGACCGTGGGTAAAATTTTACCATGAAATTTCTTTTGGATCTTTATTCTTGAGTAAGACATATGTTCAAAGCCCATATCTCAGTGTATTAATGAGATAGGTTAATCGTGATAAGATTCCTTAATTAGGACTCCCGCCTATTGAGGCCACAGTTGACCCAATGGGTGGAGTCCTTACCAACCAACCCATGGAAGTCGCACAGGTAGACTAAGTTGGCATTTGCCCATATAGGATGTTAGAGGAAGCGCATCTAGCAATTAGTGCATAACTCAAAGGAAAGTATAGGATTCCAACCCATGGACTACTCGATATGTACGAGCTTACCATCTATAGACATATAACAACATAAAGAATCGATTCACCCGCATTACCAAAACATCGAACTTGATCGTGACACGTTGCTGGTATCCAAAAATTCACATAACATAGATAAACCCACTAATCTCTCTATAAAAAGTAATGTCATTTAACTCCAACTACTCAAATTTCATAAATCATCTCTCATACTAACTTAAATATCGAAAAAGGTCTTTTTCATCATTTTTAGGATCTCTCTTACATGTGTTCTTTTATAGGTACTACCTCACTCTTTATTAATTCGCAAAAGAATTATGGATTGCACTAGCATTTTATTTTAAATATATTCAAATAAAATACTATAATTAATATGACTTTTTAATAAATATGCAAATTTGAACACATAACAGTTTTAATGGAAAGAAATATTTTAAAAAACGGCTCACAATTTTTTATTGCCGTGAAGAAAAGGAAAGCTTAAGGGTAATCTGACTTTTGGAGAATTGTTCATAACAAATTATAAATTGCAAAGTACATAATACAATCACAACAGTTACAGCGATATTAAATTCTTCAAGACCAATTGCCTGATATTTTTCTTAAGGAGAGGAAAAAAAATAGTAGTTGATATTCTCTACGATGCTATACTAATTGCACAAGAATTAATGGAACAAATTTCCCCAATAATTTGATCAAGTGCTACATCATCTTTCAATATTGATGTATGAGAGACGCCATTAATTTTAATTTCCTTAAGTGGCTGATTTTTCTCATTGCCCCACAATCTCTGCAATGCTAACAAGCTCACCATATTCACCGTGCCATCACCGTCTCCATACTCAACCTCCGGTTGCTCATCGAAACCATTTTTTCCATACGATAATGTCTCCGGCGTCATCACTCCGGTCCCAATTACGCAAGTAATCGGAACCTTAGGCGCAATAATCCCTTCCATTAGAGGCATAATCCTAGTTTTGTATGGATAAACACCTTCGGGAAACCCGATATCACCTAAAAATCGATCAATTTGGAAGGCAGAGTAATTAGCATTAGTGGTAATGACAAGTTTTCTGTGACCAAATAATTTAGGGTTAGGCATGAGCCATAAATTACTCTCCGAACTCCTTTGCTCTCCCCTTACAACCAATGGGTCAACAAGAGGCACTCCTAGTGCATTTTCTGAGGCAAATGTTAGCATTTCCTGTACAGTACCGCCCCACGGAGCAGAAAGTGTCACAAAATGTTTAACAAATTTTTTGCGCCAAGATGGAGGGTTTCGATTTAGGAATTGAAGCACAAATAGACCTCCTAGACTGTGGGATACAATTATGACTGGCTTTCCTCTATTGGACTTGCTTGCTTTCTCGATTAATTGTTTTAGGTCTTGCAAGTATTTTGAGCCAACTCTACATGGGTGTCCCTCTCCCGCCAAGCCGTATCGAAAGTCGTATGGGGCTCCATGGAGTGTCTCGCCGTTAATGTAGCCTATTTTTTCTAGTGATTCTACTAATGGTGCCATGTATGCCGTCGCATCCCTGATAATTCATCAAGTCATTAATTCATATCATGCTAATCAAATATGTGTTTAGTTTTTGTATATTGATTTAGTTTATTCATGCATATTATAACTCTTTACATGCGTGCTAATCTGTCTATTTTCTATTATGCAATTTACTAACTTTACCAATCTCCAATTTATACTTGCTATTTACCATTTAATCAGCCAAAATGAAACATCATTTTTATCTTTTTATTATCCAATCAATCAATTATGCACATCTGCAATTTATCGCTCAACTTCGAATCAAACAATATTATATAAATAAATAAATAAATGTATATGAGGAGATGGAGATGTTGCTTACTTGAGGTTAGGATCAAGATTAAGGAGGGATTGGGTGGAGCCAAAATGAGGGACCCGAGTCTCTACACCAGGGGCATTGTAATAATCATCAGAAGTCTTGTCATAGAAAAGCATCATACGTTCAGCAAAGCATCGAGCAAATGGTGCCAACAGCACGCTTGGGTCAAACCACAGCCTAAACCAACCTCCTTTCTGCTTCAAAAACGGGTAGAATTGGCACAATAGGCTCGAGGGCTTGTAGCCATGGGTTAGTCTAGCTTCTAGCTGGTTTCCTCCACTTCCAGGTACCAGGATCAGAGGGTGAAGGTTGCTTGTTACTTGACACGTGCACAACATCATGGCCATAAATCCTGTTACAAGTCTAAACAGTAGTAGGAGTAGTTGCTGTGTCTTGATAGCCATAGCTGGTTTGAGCAGAAAGTGGGTAGTAGTCGTTGGGCAGCAAGCATGGCTTGTGAGTTGAAAGACTCGACTCCACACTCACAGGGTGTGGGGTGGGAGTGGATTGTGCAGTGGAGAATGTGCCACCTTGCCTGGCTGGATTGTTGGTTTAGGTTGGATTTTGTCTTGTACGTGGCTTCTTCTGGGACGAGAAACCTGATGTTGAGTTCTCGAAAGGCCCAAAAGATGTTGAGCATTCGTGGAGGGCTTATTAAAGCAAGTTTATTAGGCCAAACATCTGAACATAATGGTCACTTTTAGAAGGCCTTGGTTCGGTTTCGATTGGTTCAATAGAGAGGTTTCCACAATAACACGCCATCATGAGTCATGGCAGTTGAAATTAGCTGTTTCCTACATTTTTTATTAGCCATGAACAGTTGAATACTGGGTTAGTTCAAGTAAAGGGAAAAAGAAGACTGGTCACACTTGCAAGTTGATTGATAAACATCAAGAAAAGACTCTTCTCATTCAAAGAATTGCCACTACTTATCATCAAATTCAATTTGTCGCTGAAAAAATGGTAGACAATTTAGATACGAACTCTTTCTATGCTACAAGTACAAATAGCATCCATTTTGAAGACTTTAACAGACAGTTAATTTTCCTCATAAAGTTGAGACCTACTAATTCAACTTGATTAAGTGTTTAAGACTTAAGATTTCTCTCCGGTGCCGGCTCAAGGGCAAGGTCATTGAGAGTTTGAGACCTTAGCCTAGCCACTAGGGCTCCTAATTTTGGGAGTCGTATTGAAATTTATATGATATTAAAAACATGTTTTTAAAAAGTTATTTAGCCAATTAAAAAAATAAATTCAATCTAGTTTAATTGAGAGACCTGATTTTTTTTTCGCTTGAATTAAGAGGTCTGATTTAAGAGCAAAAAAAGATGTGAAAGAATTCAAAAGAAAAATAGTGGTCCAAAAGGTTTAATTTAGTTAAAGTAAACAATACTTAATTAAAGAATATACAATACCAATTAGAAAGACTTGTAATAGCTCTAAGTTCATATTCAATTTGCATGCCTTTTTTTAATCAAAATGTAATTTTTAATATTTATTAATCTATATTAACATTTTCAAGTAGATTTTTTTTATTTTTAGTAATGTTTTTTTCTTTAACAATTAAGGCGTATACAAAATTAACTAAAACTCTAGTTGTTTAACTTTATAATTATACAGTTTGTTTTTATTGTGGTTGTCTTAGATTATGATAGAGTTTAGTTTTGATATAGAGCGTTTTAAGAAAAATATTATTAAAAAATTAAAGATATTACTTGTCAAACTAAATTATACTTATTTTGTATATGACTTATAAAATTGATGAAGCAGAAGCAATAAAATCAAATCAGATAAATAATTGAATCCGTTGATTCACGGAAGAATGCCAGAAACAATATAGGGGTAACTATTGAGTTTGAGTATATAGGGCTTGGAAAACAATATTCTATAAACCTAATAATTCTACAAATACCCAAGAAAATAGGCATCAAAGATCGTTGATTTCCACATGAATACCAAAATTTGGAGAGAAAGAAAAGACGTTCATGCCGACATATTATTATCAACTATGATTTAAAGAAAAAAGGTTATTACATATTTATAGGACCTAGAAAAAGCCTAATAAAGTCCTAAACAAAAGAAATAAACTAATTTAATGTTCACCTAATTAAAATAGAATCCTAAATTAATTAAAATATAACATGGCTCCACCACATCAAAAATATTGTTCACTACTTCACCATTGAAACTTCAAATTTTCAATGAAAATTAATAATTTTTTATAATCTTGGATTTTATAAATTACTTAGTAATTTTGCATTTTAAAAATTTAAAAATTAAATTAAATGACTTTTATTTAAGATTCAATAATTTTTTTTGTAAGGCCAGATGTAGCCTTGAGACGCCCCGTCTCTCTCAAAGTTTATGTTCAAAAACAGATTTTAACGAAGCATGGATTTTTTTAACTTGAATCTTTCATCTAAAAACACAACACTTCTCTTAAATTGTCACACAGTTGTGGAATTTACCCGAAATTCTACAAGATAAGAAAAGAAAAATTACTTTGTGTTGACGTATCACATGTATAATTTAGTGAAGAATGAAATTACTCAGTCAAATGCTCACAACATCAACATACACACGACCTCTTCGTTTAACGTACCAATTCAACAAAAATTGAGTCCTCGTTTATGTATTAATAATAATTATCCCGTTTAAAATGATTTAATCCTATCCTTATTGAAGTAATGGAAGCCTTTTACCAAACCACCCCTTAAGTATTCACAATTGGCCCTACAGATTATTATTTTATTATATGCAGTTACTAAAATCCAGATTAAATGGCTGCTATTTGAATATGTTGCTTCCGTAGTATATATTGATGGGCTCATTCGTCCCCAAAATTCAACACTAGCTGCTCAATTTTTCTCCGTTCAAATTTTAGATACTCGCAAAATAATTTGACAAATTTGCCACAATTTTATCCTGTTGTTTAATTTTCGACCACATGTTTTTTCATGAAGATTGGACTCACCTTCAATGATATAGACTATTTGGGTTGGTTAGTAAAACTTCAATTCAATCTAATCTAGCCATTACCGCCAAAAACCGTAATTGGGTGTTTTTGTTGATTGCTCCATGATACGAATTAATATAAACGCGACGATGATAGATTAAGACCACTTGCTCCTTACTTTTTGAGGAAAAAAGTAAAGAGATCAATTTACTAGAATACCAACTTAACTAAGTTGATCACGTGCACTGATGATAATGCAGACCCGTCAAATCAATTAGTTAAATCTACGTATGTACAGTTGGATGAATCTCATTGCTCAAATGGGAATTAACTCCAATAAGTGCATCAACTGATGGCAACACTTGCCCCTTAATTTGGTTCATCTGCCCCTTAATTTGGTTCATCTGCCGTCTAATAACCGATATTGGCCGACTTTGTTGCCCCATTTTTTGGGTATACACTGGCTGAATTTAATTCTGGCTCATGTTGAGCTCTTCTAATCACTCCCCGAACTGAATTACATAAATTATTATCAAATTTGCCAATATGACGACATTTTTTTTCCAAATTATCTGTACTTTAATGGTGTAGGAATACAAGAAATAACTATAAAAAATAACACCGTAGAAGAAACTGGGGCAGAGACGGGTCAGCAATGAGACAGGAAGGTTCGAAGATTAATTAGCCATCATTACGAACCAGTCACGTTCCTACAGGTTAATGATAAATTTTATTATTTAATGAAGCACACCCGTCCTCAATGTTTTGGTTGTTTTGCTCTTATCTTGGTTTTTCTAATCCGGTGTGCCTTTGAAGAAGTCCAAATTATAAAGCCACCATCTCTAGGCCTCCCCCCCCCCCTGTTCATACTGAACCTAAAACCTTTTATTATCTTCTCTACATAACCAAACCTTCGAACCTAATTAACCTAACCATCCATATTACCAAACCGACATCCTCTCTCTGTTTCTCTCTTTCTTTCAAGAAAACCATTTCAGATTCTTGATCTCTGGTTTGGATTTGATAACATATATTATCTTTTCTTGGATTGATTATAACTTTTTACGTCGAATGCTTATAAGATGAAGCCTAAACACAACCAAAACATTTTCATTCGGATTGTGAAAACCCCAGTTCGAGTTCTATGCAAAGCAAGGGACTTGTACGTGAGGAGCATCATAAAGTGTTCGGACGGAGTTGGTTACGGCCACACTAACGTCGGAGGACAATACGCGTTGCCAAAGAGTTTTAGTATAACCTCGGCAAGGTCAAGTGATCATGGGAATGAAGATTTCAGTGAGCTTCTTAGAGCTGCATCTGCTAGAGGGTATGGTCACAAGAATGAATTGGAGATGTATTTGCAACAGCTGAAGCAGTCTATGGCGACGCCTGCGTCCACAGAGTCAAAGCCGCTGCCGAAAAGTGTTAGTGTTGGTATGGGATTCATGGGAAGAATCGATGAGGATGCGCCTTCTGAGTTTGAGGAAGGCGGCGGCGGTGCTAAAAAGAAGGAATTTTATCCCAGAAGCAGAAGTGTCGCTGTTGCTAAGACAAGCTCTGTGCTTTGATCGTTCATCTTTTGCTTTGTCGTGGAAATTAAGGATCTCTCTTTGAAAATGATCCAACTTAGGTTCTTCAATTTTTGCTTTTAATTTTCTTTCAAATTGCTGGCAACGTTTTGTGTATATGAATGTGTTTGGAATTTTTGAACTATGCTTTTTTTTAAACCATTTTTATTTGCTATATGGAAAAACGAATTTAGGACTTTTTAGTGTTATGGACGACTTCGGTACAACGAATTAGGAGGTTATCGGTATTTTTGAACCATGATTAATTGCGATTTTCAGTTTTAACTTTGCAAATTGCCGATATTTAATAGTTTCACATTACAATTTCATGAACGAAGATTTTTTTTTAACAAAAACCATGATGCCATAGAATCTGCAAAAAATCACGGACGACATATGTTTCTTGTTTTTAATGTGATTTCATATTATTTTCGTTACATTAGTTTAATGTTGCGTGAATTGTTTTAGTTGGGGATGAAAACAGACATGAACAATTAATTAACATTGTACCCAACTTTGAGATAATATTAAATACTTGATGCTTATATAGTAACACGTCAAGAATTCCTCGTATACCATTTCACCTAAATTAAATCCGATCCAAAGCGTGGGTTAGTTTGGCACGTTTTAGCAACAGATCAACTATAACAAACACCTACCAATAGCCTAATTACTACGAAGCGTATTAACTTCAAATATAAAAAAAATAATTAATCAGACATTTTTAGGTTTATGCAAACTCTTCATTGCATCTATATTTTAGAAATATTTTATTTAGTCCTTATAAACTCAAAAATAACGAATGTTCTTTTTTTTAAAATTTATTTTGTGGTTTGTATATTTTAAAATAGAATTTCAAATTAGAAGTGTGAGGGTCATTTCTGTAATTTTTATTTTACAAAAACGGCTTCTTTTTTCTGTCAGTAGTTAACTCACGAAAGAATTAAACTTTTATACTAAAATAAAACACTGATTTTGAAAAATATCTTCTAATAATACTAATTTTGAAAAATGTCAAAAAAACAAAACTCATTTGAAAAATAACACATTCGCGAGAAATCACGATATTTTCAAGATAAATTAATTTTTTCGCAGAAAAATAAATTTCAGTAAAAAAATTACATAATTTCCCATAATATCTCAAGAAGTCTCAAAACGAGGTCTCCAAAGGATTTTAAAAGAAAGTTTTCAATTTTTTAATAAGAAATTTGGTTTAATTAAAAAAGTTTCTAAATATCTCTAAAAGTGTCCAATTCACACTTTTTTGTGAAAAATTGGATTCAATAATTTTTTTGTGTAATTTTTTTAATTAAGTTCAATTATTTGTATATATCTTTACGAATTTTACTTTGTTTAATGATAATTAATTTAATTTTAAAAATTTCTAAAAGTCTATAAATATCTTCAAATGTCTATGAAAATCTCAAAATGTAATCATCCCTGCACAAAATCAAATCAAACTCAATGAAAACCAACTAAAATCAATCTGCACAATTAAATCATTAAGTTTCACAAAAGCATTAATGAAAAAACAATAAAAAAAATTCTTTGAAAAAAACTAGGGACGTTTTTGTAATTCTAAAAAAATAAGAAGGCAACTAGGGTTTCAATCGTAGTCGTCGTCGCCTCCTTCATCCGAGCCACCTTCACATCGTCTGCAACATTGCCAGCCACCGTCATTGTCGCGAAATGTCTCTGAAGCTACTAGACGTGACACGATGTGACTCCTATCTTCTCTCGTCTTCTATCTCTTTGAGCCACCAGTGGCCTCTCTCGCGTTTTCAAATCTGGGGAGAACCAAGAACGAGTTTGTGACGAGATAGAATCGAGATCAAGAGAGCAGAGTAGAGGAGAAGAGAGAACCAAGATGGAGAGAGCGAAAGAGAGGAAAAGAGAAAACCGAGATCGAGACACCGGAGGAGAGGGGGAAATAATATGAAAAGAAGTGGGAGAGGTGAGAGAGAGAGGCCGAGAGACAGGGGTGGAAGAGGAAGGCGGCTAAGATTTTAGGTGAGAGAGGGAGAGAGAAACAATATAGACAGAGGAGAAAGACAAATAGAGAAAAAAGAAAGGAGGAGAGAGAAAAAATTCAAAACATGTAAAAAAAATTGATTTTTATTTAAATAAATATAGTATTTTTAATATTAGATTTCAAAAAATGACATATAACAAAACTAAAAATTAAAAATTTGGTATTCACAGCATAATTACATCTTAACTGACGAGAGAGAATTTATGGGCTTCAATTTCATAGAGGAAAGTACAAAAAAGCCCTGATATGACAGACACCGCTCCAGAAATCTGCTTCGCTTTTCTATTCTATTCATCTGGAAACTTGATCGGAGCACAAAATCATGCAATCAGAAAAAGCTGTACAAGTGTCCGACTCCAAGGACGAGCTGGACGAATAGCCAGGGGAGGTGATAGAATCAGCTCCGCCACTCAGGTCGGCGAGGAGAGAGAGCTCAGTAACACTGGCGGCGTCAGAAAGAAGCTTCTGAAGCGCAGCCTTGGCTGGGAAACCCCTGAGTTCAGTGACGAAGCCACTGGTCCTACTTTCTTAGCTAAATATCACTGATATTAACAAATGCCTTTTTTAAAATTGTAATGATTATTTAAAAAAAAATTCGTCACTAAGTGCAGTTCACTATACTGGGACTCTCCTCGACGGAACTAAGTTCGGTTCAACTGGAGATGGAAGCGGACCTGTCACGATTAAACTAGGCAAAGGTGCGTGTTTGTTTAGTTTATTACCTTGCAAGTGTATTGGTTTGTTCCACTGTGGTTAGGTTGATTGTTGTGTTGTTTGATTAGGCGAAGTGGTGGCGGGGTTGGATCATGGGATTATTTCGATGAAAAAAGAGGAATGTGCATTGTTTACGTTGCCTCCGGAATTGGCTTATGGAGCTGTTGGCCGAGATAATGTGCCGCCTAATTCTGTCGTTCAGTTTGAGGTGGAGCTTGTTTCTTGGATTACCGTAGTGGATGTGAGTAGAGATGGTGGAATTGTTA
>CAODLS012800676.1:0-14022 GCA_948243855.1 Flueggea neowawraea
ATATATATAAAACAAAATCTATTTTTATATATTTTTTATATATATCTCTACACACACACACATACACACACACATATATCTATATATATATATATATATATATATATATATATATATATATATATATATATATATATATATATATTTGTGTGTGTGTGTACATATATATAATACATATATATAAATACATTTTGTATTATATATATATATACATCTTTGTGTGTGTATATAATACATATATATATATAAATACATTATGTATTATATATGTGTGCTTGTGTGTGTATATATATATAATACATATATATAACATGTATTATGTATTATATATAACATGTATATATAATACATAATGTATTTATATATATGTATTACATATATGTACAAACATGAACACATGCACACACACATATATATAGTATGTATTATATATATGAATATATGTACTGATACGAATATTACCCAACGGATAAGGGTACGAGTACGGGTAGATTTGTTGCCGGTTCCAAAATCGGCGGTTTCGGTTTCTAGAATGGAGGAACCGAAACCAAACCGTGGTTCCCAGGGTTTGGTCTGGTTTCAGTTCGATTTTGATTATGATTTTGACCGATTTTGATCAATTTTGACCTGTTCAACAGTCAGTTTCGGTTCGGTTTCCTCCTTTTTTTTGAAATTTTTGTTTTTAACCCTCTATTTTATCCCGTCAATTATTTTTTCGATTTGTAAATTTTATTATATTGAATAATTAACTATAGTACTAATAATACATTGTATTCTATTTTTTAATAATTTCTAAATAAATTAATTATTCTATTAGTAATTACATCACATAATTTTAAACAAAATAAAAAAACACTAGGAATTTTCTTAAAATGAGTTTTAAAAATATCAAAACTAGAAACTCTTCCTTTCGCTCATTCCTCTTCTCTTTAGGTGGGAATTGATTACTCTCTTGAGTTCCAATATTTTCAATTTCAAAACTTTCAAAATTTCTATTTCCACTAAAATTTTTCATTGATGCAAATATTAATTAAATGTAATAAAATAAATAAATAACTAAATTAAACTATAGTAAAAAATTAGAAAGAATTTTAAAAAATGTAATTACAAAAAATAACTTAGAGAAATATAGAACGTAATTGTAATAATAACATATATAAATAATTAATAAAAACAATTTAGAGAAAAATGAATTTTGAAAGAATGAGAATATAGAAGAGATTGAGAGAGAATGAATGATGCAAAATTGGTAGGATGGGGGTATTTATAGAGTTGAAAAAAAACAAAAAAAGGAAATGGCGGTTTTAACCTACGGTTGAACCGTCGGTTCCACAGTTTTTGGAGTGGTCGAACCGGAACTTGAACGCAACCCTCCGGTTTTGGTCAGTCAATTCCGGTTAGGTTTCAATTTTGGCCGATTTTTACCTGTCCAATTTTGGTTTTGTTCGCCGGTTCTGGTTTGAAAATAACATGTCTAGGTATGGGTAGGATATTCCTATATTCATACCCAATCCATACCCGTATAGTAAAATACGGGTATTACCCGTACCCATACTCAATCAAAACGGATAATATCCACGTTGACTGAGTACGATTAAGACTGGTACCCGTTGGGTAAGGTATAAATTGTCATCCCTAGTTACAGGTTTTGCCCGTGTCTTGAAGGTTCTGTCTGTGTCTTAAACTTTTTGCCTGTGTCTTGGTTCTGACGGGTTTTAGCGTTTTCCTTGTCTATTTTGACTTGTATTCCTTGTAAACTATATAAGGGGGACTTGAAAACATCTTGGGTGCCCTTTGGCCATGCTTTTGAACGTCGTTGTAAGCCATTGTGCTTGTTTTTTACTCTGAATAGTAGAATTACTTGTACTCTACCCATGAACATAGATCAGATTGATCGAACCACATAAATCTTGTGTTCTTGTGTGATTACTCTTTATTATTCTGCATTATTCTATCGTCAATTTTTCCTGACAAGTGGTATCAGAGTCATATAAGTTTGTTCAGAAACTCCTGGGTTCGTTCTGCAGAAAGAAGATATCTTCGTATAAATTCGATATTGAGAAATTCAATGGGTCGAATGATTTCACGCTGTGGAAGTTGAAGATGAAAGCAATCCTGGCTTAGCAGAAGTGTGATGAGGTGATTGAAGGTGAAGAGAAATTATCGGTAGAACTGACAACGACACAAAAGGCAGAGGCTGTGAAGAGAGCGCATAATGCAATTCTATTGAGTATGACGAATGAAGTCTTGAGGGAGGTGGCTAATGAAACTACTACAGGAAGCTTGTGGAAGAATCTAGAGAGTAGGTATCAGAAGATATCCCTATCGAACAAGCTTAATCAAAAAAGGCGGCTGCATATCTTGAAGATGTCAGAAGGCATGCATGTAAAGGAACATCTTAATAAATTTAATAGGATTGTATTAGATTTGAAAGGTGTTGGTGTTGACATTGATGATGAGGATTAAGCTATGCTTTTGTTGCACTTTTTGCCTAATTTGTATGAGAATTTTGTTGATACTATAATGTATAGTACATATGGAATCTCGGTGAATGTTGTTAAGGATGCTCTGTTGTCTAAAAAACTAAAGAGGCTAACTTCTAGTTCCGGTGGAGACAGTGTGGAGTTCGGGTTAACCGTGAGTAGAGGCAAGAGAATAGGTAAGAATCATGGTTTGAGGTGTTATCACTGTAAGGAGATTGGACACATGAAAAAGAATTGTCCTCATAGGAAAAACGGTGAGAAATCAAGGGCAACTGTAGTCAGAATAATTCTGAGGTGTTTCAGAATAATTCTAATGAGGAAGAAAGCAGTGAAGTATCGAAAGTTATTGCATGTAGATCTGAAGATAACTGGGTTATTGACATTAGTGCAGCTTATCACATGACTTTTTCCAAAAAACTGTTGGATTCTTTTAAAGAATGGAAAGACAGTGTTAAATTAGGAGATGGTAAAAAACTGAGTGTTGAAGGTAGTGGATCTTTGAAGATCAGGATGCATGATGGGATGGTCAGGAAACTTGATGCTTGGTATGTCCTTGGGTTGCGAAGGAACTTGATCTCTGTTGGTGCTTTGTCGAAGAATGGTTATACTTTCTCTGAAAGAGGTGGAAGAATTTGGGTGTTTAAGGGATCTTCAGTTGTGATGAATGGTAGATTGTGGAATGGCATTTACACTTTGATTGGGAGCTCGGTAATTGCTAATAGATTAGGGATTATTGTGAGTTCTGCAGGAAAACGGGTGGAGTTTGTTATTAAGACTCCAGAATAGGAAAAGATCAATCAGGTTTATTCACAAGGGCTAACAACATATGAACCATGGCCTTGTGTTGGTGATTTTCAAAAGCAGTCACTGGATGACACAAGGAATATGCGGAGTGTTGTGTTGTTATGAGTGAATGGAAAACTAGTAGGTGGAGGCAAGTCCAAGTTGGACTTGGTTCGTTGTTGCAGGACTTGAGACCCTTCAGGGATGTGGCAAATAAGTAATTGGGATTCAGAGTTGAACAGGGAAGAAAACTCACTTTAAGGTAGAGAATTGTTAATATTGAAGTGATTTTCTTGAATAAGAATTGAAGCCATGATAATGTTATATGATTGGTGAGAAATAAAATTAATCAAATCGTGCATGATTATGGTGCATGTGATTAGTTGATTTGAAATAAGAAAAGCATTTGATTGGAGGAAGAAGCAATGATGGCTTCAAGAAAAAAAGAAGCAGCAGTGGACGCAGTTGAATAGTGCAGGCCCATGTCGAATTTATTTTGTTCGTGTAAGTTGTAATTTGGGTCCAACAGTATTTTCTAGGGTTTTCCTTGACCTAGTTTAATTTGGTGATAATTGTAAATCATATATATATGTGGCTTAGAACAATTCTTAGGAAGTCTTTTGCCAGTTTTGATTCTGAATAATAGAATTACTAGCTCTCTACCCGTGGACGTAGGTTGATTGATCGAACCAAGTAAATATTGTATTTTTGTGTGATTACTTTTTGTTTATTTCGCGTTCTTCTATCACCGATTTTCCCTAACAAGTGGCATCAAATCCAAAAAAGTTTGTTCAGAAACTTTGGGTTCGTTCTGCAAAAAGAAGATGTTTTCGTATAAATTGGATATTGAGAAACTCAATGAGTCGAATGATTTCACGCTATGGAAACTGAAGATGAAGGCGATTCTGGTTCAACAGAAGTGTGAGGAGGCGATTGAATGTGAAGAGAAATTATAGGTAAAACTGACAGCGGTGCAGAAAGCAGAGGCTGTGAAGAGAGCGCATAGTACAATTCTATTGAGTCTGGCGGATGAAGTCTTGAGGGAGGTGGCTGATGAAACTATTGCAACAGGCTTGTGGAAGAAGCTGGAGAGTAGGTATCAGAAGAGATCCCTGTCGAACAAGCTTTATCAAAAAATATAGCTGCATACCTTACGGATGTCAGAAGGCATGCAGATAAAGGAACATCTTGATAAATTTAATAGGATTAGATTAGATTTGAAAAGTGTTGGTGTTAACATTGATGATGAGGATCAAGTTATATTTCTGTTGCATTCATTGCCTGAGTCATATGAGAGTTTTGTTGATACTATCATGTATGGTAGAGATGAAATTTTTGTTAATGATGTGAAGGATGCTCTGTTGTCTAAATAACTAAAGAGGTTAACTTCTAGTTCGGGTGGAGACAGAGTGGAGTCCGGGTTAACCGTTAGTAGGGGCATGAGAATGGGTAAGAATCATAGTTTGAGGTGTTATCACTGTAAAGAGATTGAGCATATGAAAAAGAATTGTCCACATAGGAGAAACGGTGGGAAATCAAGTGCAGCAGTCATTTAGAATAATTTTGTAGAGTTTTAGGATAATTCTGATGAGAGGAGAGCAATGAAGTGTTGATTGTTTCTGCATATAAATCTGAAGATAACTGGATTATGGAAACTGGTGCAGCTTATCACATGATTTTTTCCAGGAAATTGTTTGATTCTTTTAGAGAATGGAAAGAAAGTGTTAAATTGGGAGATGGTGAGAAACTGAGTGTTAAGGATAGTGGATCTTTGAAGATCAGGATGCATGGCGGGATGATCAAGAAACTTGATGCTTGGTATGTCCCTGGGTTGCGGAGAAATTTGATTTCTGTTGGTGCTTTGTCGAAGAATGGTTATAGTTTCTCGGGAAGAGGTGGAGGAATTCAGGTGTGCAAGGGATCTTCGGTTGTGACGAATGATAGATTGTGGAATTTCATTTACAACTTGATTGGCAATTCAGTAATTGCTAATAATTTAAGGACTGTTGTGAGTTCTGCAGAAAAACGGATGAAGTTTGTGATTGAGACTCCGGAATAAGAAAAGATCAATCAGGTTGATTCACAAGGGCTAACAACATGTGAACCAGGGCATGATAATTGTGCTGGTAATTTTTAAAAGCAATCATTGGAAGACACAAGGAATATGCGGAGTGTTGGGTTGCTAGGAGTGAAAGGAAAGCTAGCTAGTGGATGCCAGTCCGAGTTGGACTTGGTTCGTTGTTGCAGGACTTGAGGCCATTTGGGGATGTGACAGATAAGTAATTGGGATTCAGAGTTGAACGGGGAAGAAAACTCACTTTAAGGTGGAGAATTGTTAATGTTGAAGTGATTTTCTTGATCAAGATTGAGGTCAAACCTTGAAGAAAGTTACTGGACAGACACGGAGAGTTACACGGGCGTGTAAGAGACCGTGGGATGCGCTGGAAGCCGAAAGGAGCACGAATTGGAAGACACAGCCTTGGCCACGGCCGTGTCCTAGTTCGTGTAGTTTTAGGGTTCGTTTTGTGTCATTACACGGTCACGGGTTTTGCCCGTGTCTTGAATGTTTTGTCCGTGTCTTAAACTTTTTGCCCGTATCTTGGTTCTGACGGGTTTTAGGGTTTTCTTTGTCTATTTTGACTTGTATTCCTTGTAAACTATATAAGGGGGTTTGAGAACATCTTGGGTGTCTTTGGTCATGCTTTTGAACGTCGTTGTAAGCTTGTATGTTTTTTTACTCTGAATAGTAGAATTACTTATGTTCTGTCTATAAATATAGATCGATGACCGAACCACGTAAATTTTGTGTTTTTGTATAATTATTTTTTATTATTTTATATTTTTTTATCGTCAATTTTTTTCTGACAAAAAAAGGGCATTCATCTAGTTTTAGGACTTAAAGAAGACTCGAGACGACTTTATATTGCAGTGAATCAATATGAAGATTCTTGATAACGACAGAATTTGCAGAAAGTAATTTAAGTTAAGGCTTTGGATATATGTTCCGATTGCATGTACATATACATACTGAGCTTAAATGAATTAGGCGATGCCACCTACCATTCCATGAAAATGTTAACTAATTCAAGATATGGACAAACTAAATCCAGATCAAGAAAAGGAAATTGTTAACTAATTAACTATGAGAACGTGGTCTAGCAATAAGTAGTTAATTATTACTTGATGTCATGATATGGACAAACTATAAAGTAATAACTAATCAGTCACTTTCGTCAAATAATCACAGTTAAAAAACTTTTACAAACTCTTTGAATAAAAAAAATACAAAATTTTTGAAGTCTTCCACATTGATTTTTCTTACCATATATATTAAAAACAAAAAAAAAACTGTCTTTTACCAATAATTTTACAATTTATTAATATTAAAATCAATATCAAAATTAAGAGATCAAAGATTCAAATTTTGATGAGAGCAATTAAGTGACTTAAAAAAATGCGTTAGTGCACTAGAAGTAACTTCAAAAAAAATTAAAATTTTGATACATATATTAAAAATGATTAAACTACATTAATTATGATAATAATTTATTTAAATTAATCTTATTTATTCTAATAGAATAACTTGAATGTAATTATTTAAATGCTATAAAAATTATATAAATATAAAATAAAATAATAAAAAAATAATGGTAGAAAATATTATTTATTTTAATAAAACATAATTTTAAAAAAACATTCTTTTTGAAATTTTTGAAAAGAAAGAGAAGTATGTTTGACCTTCCGACGTATATCCTAACATGCGCCTTTATCCTTCTGTAAACCAAAATTCAACAGTATTTATTTATTTTGACGGTGTTTATTTGAGACAAATGCTTTATTGATGTAGTCCAAATCACTAAATGTGGACATATGTCACTAAATGGTTAAATATTTGCGTGCATTAATTTTTGTGGCACGCCATGGTTAAGGGAACAGGTGGATCAGAGAAGGATCCTGTGGAGATTTGCTCGAAAATGAACTTGTTAGCAGCCTCAGTGTAGTGAATTCCATCCCCAATTTACTCTAACCTCAGGACGATCACACGAACCCACAAATATTTCGGTCCCATTTATGGTGACTCTTTCTCCACGTTGAGCGAAGTCACTAAAATTGTACTCGCCTCCATAGCCACAGCAAGCTACAAGTGGAAGCTCAAATCCTGCAATTTTGAAAGAAAAACAAATCTATGTCAAACGATATACTCAAGGATTAAGCTTCTAAAAGATATAGGGTGACGATCGCCCTCCAAATTTTTCAAAATTTCTATGTATATTTTATTTTATTTTTTCGACATGAAAAGGGGACAGGGGCGTCCAATTGTAATTACTCTTGTTAGATATGATCATGCAAGTTATTTTTCAGCCGCAGAATATTCGATAGAACTATAATTAAACTCAGTTAAGAGGCCAAGTGTCGTCAGTGCAGCAACAGCCAGGGGCCAGACGAACATGCAGGACTATCCGTCATGCTCAAATACATGACATTTACTCAGTTATCTGAAGACAACAATCCTCTCTTCCTAGAGCTCGAATCTGAGCCAAGAGAACATAGGACCGCTCCAAGGGATGAAGCTAGAAAGTTTTTGGCCCGGGGGCACATTTTGATATATAATAAAGAAAATCAGACGTACTTATAATCATTAAATAAAATTTAAGTGTTCAAATTCAATTGAAAAGAAAAGTACAAATACTAATTTTTAGGTGACAACAAATTCCTACCATAGGCTTGTAACCTCGTCTCTAATTTGAGAATCATATTCTACCATAGGTTTATGTAATGCAGAACCAACAACAATATCATCTTCACTTAACTCAACTCGTGCCTTATTTTGACTCGATTAACCGATATTAATTTCAGATTGAACAATTACATTAGGATCATTTAATGAACCATCACTTTTACTTGTCAATGTATATATTATTTTTAATCAGAAATAATTCAATGTATAAATTAAGTACATCCAACAAATTCTAAAACCTAGCAATTAATCTACCAAAAAAAAGAAAAAATTACATCTGAAATTTGACTCAAATAAAATAAATTTCTCAGTTCAAATTTCAACTCAATGACAAAACTTACTAAATTACAAGTTCACAACAGAAATTATGTTATAAAAAATTCACAAACCAGATACTTTGTTAGAATTAATTGTACCCGAGTACTACATTTTTAAAATGTATATTATTACTAAATCTCAAAATATCAATTTAATAGTGCTCAAAACAACTCCAATTAGTCTATAAATTTATTAATTATGTGTTAATAAATAATTTAAAATATTTAGATTATTAAATGTAGGAGAAAACAATACTACATAAATACTACATGTAATATAATATGTATTGTATAATATCATATATACACATATCATAAACCATGTAGAAACTCTAAGCAAACCAAATATATATTTTGTATAATATATCTCGTATGAATAAATATTTTGGGAGGGGTCATTGGACCCTTGACCGCCCCTCCTTCAATCCCTATGGTGGGTGTGGAAATTCTGGATGCACAAAGTGCAATTTCTGTGAATGAATTGGTGCCACAAGATACATCAAGATCATAGTATTTTGCTTATCTGATTTTCTGGTTTCTGAAAATGTAACTGAAACATCTTTCAGAGATCTGGTTTTGGAAACACCACTGTTGGATACAACTTCCTGCAACAACGTAACTTTCCTGCAGATTATTTACTCTCTTGTTTCCATCACCTTAATCAAGTATGTCTTCATGGACTTTGCTGTTTTGGTGTCCGATGAACCCTGATCCGACGATCTTGGTTTCTATATCGCCGAGTTGAGAAGTGATGATATCGCACAGAGTCCAGGCGATTAGGTAGATGTTATAGAACCATATCCACCACCCAGGAATACCCTGAAACCGCAATCACACAAAAGTAACCATTAGAAACTTGGCAAGAAACAGAATGGTTTATTCTACTAGTATTATAACCAATATATCCACCAAATAAAGTGATTAATGCCTATGAATTTGGTACGAATTTTAAAGCTAAAACTTACCGGTTTTGGGATCAGGAAACCAGGAAGACGATTCCGCAAGGAGTAAAATGCAGAAGATACAACAGCTGCCAACGAGTCTGCTCATTAATTTGTGTTCGTACAAGAAGGGGGAAAAAAAACAAGAAGAAAATGAAAAGCAGTATTTCGCGGATTATTGCCATCACTGGATCATATCATGAAAAGTTGAGTAGGTAAAGGTGAGGAACATGAAAGACTGAGCTTTTCATAGTGCTCAGACCGGTAAATTATTTTCACAGTGTGATTCAGTAAAAGTTAACACTTCAGGGAAGGTTTTTGGAAAACAATAAATGCAGTCCGCAAGAGAAACTTATCAACTTTGTTAATCCAAGAGACAAATCATCCGCAAGGGTTCAGCATTCTGTGACATAGGTTCAAAAAGAAAAACTTCACAAGCTCACCACTGAACCCACCATTATCAATGCAGCCATAGTTTCAAAAATTATCTTTATTTCACTGTATTGTGGACTTCCCAATATACAAAAAAGCGACAACGAATTCTGAGCAAATGTGGTATCAAACTCCCAAGGTTTTGAGCCAGCAGACAGATTCCTGAATTGCATAATTGAAGCTTCTACCACCCTGAAGCAGAGTTACAATATGGGGCATATAAGCAAATTAGTTGGATATACAACAGATATATATTTCCGAATAGTGAATGTAGTTTAACAAGACAATTAAAATGCCTGAAATGTACCTCGAAAATGGTAAGCTCTTTTTCTCTTAATCAGGTATCTCGAGTTTGAGTCTAGATAAGTCGGTAGAACGGGGGATTATTGACCGCAGTAAGAACTGACTCTGCTTCTGTGTTTGTGTTATGTGTGAGTGTGTGGTGGTGAGAAAGTAAAAATGAGAGAAGAAAATATATAGAGATCAGGAAGAGTGGCTTTCCAAATGCGATAAACTGTGAAGGAGGGACATGTGAATTGAACAAATTCTCACCTTAGAGTTTGTTTGAACATACCGACTGCGAGAGAGGGACATGTGAATTCTACGAACTCTCTTTTAGAGTTAGTTTGAACATGCCAATTGCGAGAGAGGGACAAGTGAATTCTCCCTAGGGTTTACCATATTTCGCGTGAGTTGATTTACTGATATAGGAGAGAATTTCTATTCAAGTTATCATTAGTATTGAAATCGTCTCAGGCGCTAAGGTTTCGGGAATCAAGCGCTAAGGCTTCGTGAATTTGATTCCCGATTGAAGCAAACAAAGCTGTCAAAAAAAAAAAAAAAAAGTACATTAAACATGCATATTGCATTGTGCAGTAAATCATTCTGAGCTACACAGATAACTTGCATCTCAATCAAATATTGTGTTTCAAAGACCATGTAATGGGGTGTAAATATCAAAACATAATGCAACTTGTACATTCCTTTTTATGGAGCAATTTCATGCGAGTGTATTTGAACAATTCTAGAAAAAAGAATCACTGTTTTTGACTGGCATTAAGATGTAATTATTAAATTAATCCTGGATTGCATTCCAATCAGAACTACATAGTCATATCTGCTTGTTTTTACTAAATACTGATAAGATCTACAATTAGATGCAAACAAGTCATAAATTACTAGAGGTCGAACAAAATCAACAATTCTGGCTAAGCTCGTTGCACAAAGTTCATGCTCTACTTTCGTCATTGTCTCGGCCGAGGATTTTTCTCATTTAAGGCCATAATCATGCTATCTATGAAATGTTGCTCATCTTTTCTGGAAGTTGAGGACTTTTGCTGAAAGTGCAAAGACGGAAAAGAACAAGACACAGAAAACGATAAGCACTGCTACTGAAATGCCAACCATATTGGGTTCAAACCCAAAAGAAACCTGCAAGTACTCTTTGACAGTGCCTTCGAACCCTGGTCCGATGACCTTGGTTTTTACATCAACGAGCTGAGAACTGATTATACCGCGCAGAGTCCAGGAGACTGGGCAGATGTAGTAGAACCAGATCCACCACCCAGGAATGCGCTAAAATCGCAATGACACAAAAGTTACCATTAGATCTTGGCAAGAAAATAATGAAACTAAATCAACAACTTTTTCTACGCAACTAGCCAATATGAGAGATCTTAACACTGTCAAATGGATTGGTGTTAAACAGCAGCTAACAATGTCGTTTTCATCAATCCGAATACCTTAGTAATCATCTATATTTATTATATCTCGGTGACACTATCATGCCATGAAACAGGATGTTTTGCTCTACTAGTATTATCACCAATGTCCACCAAATAACAGGCCTTAGTGGTTAATGCCTATGAATCAAGTACGAGTTTGAAGTTAATACTTACTGGTTTGGGATCAGGAAACCAGCAAGGAGATTCCATAAAGAGTAAAATGCAGAAGAGATGACGGCCGACATGTGGGTTGTAGGTGTGAGACCAACAGCCATCATGCCATAAAAGGTGAAGTAGGTAAATGTGAGGAACATGAACAGTATGTAGAGGAAGAATTTTCCTGCAATGTACACGGTAAAATTTCAAGCCGGTGAGTTATTATATCCACATATAACTAACATGAAATCAAAAATGGCTGCATAGGCAAACTAAAAAAGGTGGAATTGAGCTTAAAAATTATTCAATGAGAAAAGTAAATTGATCACTTTGGCCATTCTAATTATTAACATGCTATTCTGAAAGAAGCAATAATTTATAGAAACAAGCAGCTTTTGCCCATTGCAATTTGCACACAGCAAGACCATGCACTTGCTTTGCCTTAGAAGATTGTACCATATTAATTTCTCCAAATGCCAATATTAAACTCCATGAATAGGTGTGAAATTCCAGTAGATGAAACTACGGTATTTCGCTAAAGAACTCTAAGTGGCAGAAATGCACAGAATATGCATATGCAGAAAAAGTATTTGAATCAAGTAACAAATATGAAAATTCATCATGAATAGCAGCATACAGGACTAGGTGGAAACGACTAGCTTTTATAGGAATATAATCTTACCAGCATCCCTTTCAAAATTAATCATGAAATATGTGATGACTCCATATAATATCGTTTGCACAAATATGTAGGGTAGCTCCACAATCCCCTGTTAAACAAAAAAAAAATGAAATATTTATCAACTATGTTCAAATTCAATGATGGTGACCAGATAAAATTTATGTTAAAATGCAATGACTTTTACCTGTGCTGCAGCATAGGCGAGTGGTGAGTACATTCCCGCTGCTTTCTCCCTGTAGAACACAGTCCTCTCAATTGATACTATGGGCTGCACTGATGATGCATTGTTGACGCCGAGAAACAAAGAAGAAGCATAGAGTGCTCCCGTGATCGTAAACAAATTATTAGTTGAATCCCTAGAAAATGTTTTAATTAAATAATTCATCAGACATTTAGACTTGCGAACGTAAACGCTGTGTATATAGAAATATTGACTTTTTAGTCAAAGAGACAAGCTTTGAAGAAAAATAGTCCATGCAATCTTACTTACCTTTTTGTACCTATGTCCCAGAATACCGAACCAATGCAGATATTGTTGTAAAAATTATCCTCACAAGGTTGTATTGTGGACTTCTCCAATACACAAGATTTTGTTTTCGTAGGCAATTGAAAAACTGGGTTAGTGTATTTTGAGCAAATGTTGTGTCAAACTTCAAAGGTTCTGAGCCAGCAGGTGGTTTGCTAAATTGCTTAATTGAAGCTTCCACCTCCCTAAAGCAGAGTTGCAATAAGGTAAATGAAAAGCAAATTAATTGGACATGCAAGACTTACATTTCCAAAATTGTGCCTGTAGTTTAATATGATAAAATAAAATCACCTGAATTGTGCAGACTTTTTGTTCAATTCTGCAAAATCTTGACCAATTTTCTCTTCAATGCTAGGCGTAGTAGCCTCAAGCATCCAAGTAGCAGGATTATAACCTTCGGGAATCGGAGGCACTCCACTAATTCCCTGAACAGGAGAAAAAAAAACATGTAATTTACATAACCGACTTATTTCACCTGGAACAGAAAAAGGAAGGAAAAAACTCTACTATCCTTGTATTGTATGATTTCATCCGGTGGCATAAGATATCTAATGCCGCTTTTTTTTTTTTTTCTTTTCGAGAACACAACTTGCGTCATTTACTATTACTAACTAGTTTATAGACTAACTGCAGATTTTAATTGCATCTGAAGTCAAATTGCGGAAGTCCAAACATGTTTCAGGCTAAAATATCAAGGTATATGAATTAGATTTGGCCAAAACAGTGTTCTTCAGGATCAACAGTGAATATCGTCTTGATTTTCCACAAGAAGCATTTCCATAGAAGAGAAGTTGATAGTCCAAAAAGAAAAAGTGATGTATATTGTAAATCTACCTGAAAGTAGTCTATCATAGTCTGCGAGTGCAACCCAAGCTTTCCTCCGTAAATAACCCGTCCCCCCCGTTTCATTAGAAGTAGCTGTGTATCAAAACCCAACAACAGAACATGTTAAACATAAGTTACAGATTTTTTTTTTAATGAATGTAATTTATAGATATTTCTTCACAGCAAAGTAACACTGGGACTAACCTCAACAAAAGAATCAAAAATATCAATCCTTGCGTGATGAATGGTACACACAACAGTTCTGCCAGTATCCACAGTGTTACGAACGGTTCGCATCACTATAGCAGCTGCTCGTGCATCAAGTCCTGAGGTTGGCTCATCCATAAAAATAATAGAAGGATTTGCAACAAGCTCCACTGCAATTGTTAAACGTTTTCTTTGCTCAGTTGATAGA
>CAODLS012800712.1:0-13932 GCA_948243855.1 Flueggea neowawraea
CTTGGTTTATTCTTGAACCGAAATCAAGTATTGTAAGAGTTATCACTTAGCTTGAAAGTGAAGGTGATTTTGGAGCTGTTGAGCCGAGGAATCAACCTCTTTGTAGTTGGCCTTGTTGGATTGAGCCGTAATCAATCATCCAAATAGTGAGACTTAGGTAGTGGACGTAAGCAAAGTTGGTCGAACTACTCTAAATCCTTGTGTTCAATTTTCTCTCTTCTCAACTATCTAAAATCTTAAAGCAAGACCGAAAAATCTCCAAAAAAATGACCAATGACCAATTCTGCAGGTTGATGCTCTTTTGAATGAGATTTATGTTTTGGGGTAAAAAAATCTTCCAGGTCCTCTTTTTCGAAAAGAAACTAAAGTGGCCATAAAGAGACAAATC
Source organism: Flueggea neowawraea (assembly GCA_948243855.1). Taxonomy (NCBI): domain Eukaryota; kingdom Viridiplantae; phylum Streptophyta; class Magnoliopsida; order Malpighiales; family Phyllanthaceae; genus Flueggea; species Flueggea neowawraea. The sequence goes on from CAODLS012800712.1 coordinate 389, forward strand.
TTTTCCTTGAAAATTTTGATTTGTGAATTTTATCTGCAGGTTACCATGCCTTGGAAAAATTATGTGAAATAAAATAAAATGAAAAAGTAAGCAGGTTAGGTGGGTGAAACACAATTTTTATTTGTAACCACCTGGACCATTTTTGCAATTTATTTTTTCCAATTTATGCTTTGGAACCCAAAAAGCACACCAACCTGCACAATCTTCGTAGACAACACCCTTCACAAATGTCACTAATCCTCTCAATTTAAACAACCATCGCCTTAAATCTTCTTCTTCTTTTCTTTTTTAGTTTTTTTGGCATATAGGATTACTACGGCCTGCTACGCTTTATTTTTTTTTCTCTTGACAGATGGTGGTTGCAGCTACTACCACCCATGCCTATTACATTTTATCGTCCTTCAATCTCCTGTATAGCAAGATGTCTCAATGGCCTTATCTAAAGAATGATGTGCTTGGTGGCTCTCCAACAAATTGAATTCTTTCTTGCCTCCGAGAACAACCTGTCTTTCTCCTTTGTGGACATGCTCAATCTTCCCTGGTCCCTTTGAGTCTTTCTTGATTTTCTCAAGGACACATTTCTCTGCACTACTGACATTCTTAAAAAACAACAAGTAACCTAAACGAAGTGATACGAGAGTAATTAATTGGAATAATCCTGAATGAAAGGTATTGAAATTTTATGCTAAATATTTTATCTTAACCTCAACATCACTCCCGAACTTGTTGTCCTAGTCATTTTCTTCATGGTTATGGATTCAGGGCTCTCATTTTCTACACTTCTATGCATGATCTCTAATTTATTTGTCAATGTTTTCCTTTGCTCCCTTCTCTTTTAGGAACATGTCAACTTTTAACATAATTCGTTTTGACGAGCCACCTGCCATTTGTTATGCTCTTTAAGAACAGAGGTAATAACAAACTTGGGTTGATTTTTGTGAAATTTTGGTGCCTCTAAGTTAGGATCATGTCCCCTTGGGTTTTTCTCCTCATGGACTTGTTCATTTCCATTTTTCTTCCTTACCCTCATCTTCGTGACTCGTTGTTCAACCTGAAGGGTGTGACCCCCTATGGAATAAGAGTTGCCTTCCTCGCCATACATGTGCCCTGAGCCAAAAAACTATTTTTTAGGCTCATTAGTGCTTGTCCGGTGTCCTCTGGTTCTTCTCAAACCATTTGGGTAACTAGTCATGTAAATTTTAGCTGCTCCCCAAGGAATTTAATTGAGTCCTTTTTTTTGCTCCTTAGGGGTTTCTTCCTTTTTGTGGGGTGGCTGGGACACCTCTATAGTCTGTTCCTCCCTTTTTTCCATAATTTTTTGGATGTCCCCTTTAGAGGACTGCTCTTTAAGGACTCATGCTAATGTCCTGGGTGCATCTTTTTTGGAATCCGCAACCATTTCTGTAGCCTACTTCTCCATTTTCTTTTCAACCTCTTGGTTCAACATCTCTAGGAACTACCCCGCAAGTGTTTTGCATGGTTCATCCAAGGGGACACCAAGAGGATTGTTATTTCCATTAGGCTTTTCCTCCTTTGGCATGTCACTAATTTTTGGGGTTTGAGTAGTGCCCCCATGGAAACAAGTCATCTCCTAATTGTTGCATCTCAATGTTGCATCAATATCCTGTAGCACATTAAGTTTCTCGTCAATACTTTGTAATAACCGCAATATTATACTGGTACTCATCGTGTCCCATGTTATGGTAGCGGCCTAGTTGGCCTGCTCCTTAGGAACTGAGAGTGCTTCTTTCGGGCTTTCTAGTTCTTGTAGTTAAAAATATTCTTTCATGACTATTGCTATTGCATTGGTCTCTTTACCTCCGTTTTCAAGTCCGGAAGCAGCAGTTTCTTTCTTACTATTGGTTTTCATCATTGCTAAAACTCGTCCCACACTGCGTGCTAGAAGATTGTTCTCCAATTTTCTCTTAAGGAAATCAAGAAGACAATGCACCCCTTTATGGTGGAAATTAAGGAGCGTGCCTATGAATTTAAAATTTTCCTAAACGCGGGATCGAAAATGTAAAGTTTGCACTCAATAAGATCTAACTTTATTCAGACAATTGTTGATGTTCAAAGGGACCAAAACATCAAAGTGGGTCTTTGCTTCTTTAAGAACAATTAGCAAAATGCAAAGATGAAAACAATTGCAAAAAGTTTAGTGATAATTGTATCAATTGGAAACAAATGAAAATAAAGACAAGATTTGCGATAAAGCTAAAAACAAATAGATGGGACACTACAATAAACAAAATCTGAAATTCATGTTTTTGTGTAGGGGTTGGTTTGATTGATTTGTTGATGCCCTTCTTTGTGTCCTCTACTGTATTTATACTACTCCTTAGTGAATCTTGTTGCCTTGCTAGAGATGACAGCTTTGATCTCGTCATTTACTATAATTCCATTGATTCCTCCAATTCTTGCTTTATTGTCCCCTGACTTTGTGATTTGCAGCAATTGTCGTCTCTGACTTGCCTTCCCTGTTCCAGATTTTGTGGCTATCAAATGATTATGCTTTTGTCTTTCCTTCTTCGTCCCAGGTCTATTGTAATTAAATGCGGGCTTTAACCTGGTTGTCCTCGGTCAAACTTGCCTTGCTCTGTACAACTTGTGCCCCTACTGCTGTCCTTGGTTATCTTATGGCAAGGCTTGTCATGCACAAATAATCTTTCCATTATAGTGTCCCCAGGCTTATGGCACTCAAGTGGTTGTCTCCTTTTTCTACTGTCCTTGAGCAATATTTACGGGATTGTCATCTTCTTTAAGAATTCCTTCCTTCTTTGATGCTTTTGACTTCCTGAGCAATCAAATAGCTGTCCCTCTGCAATTTATGTCTTTATCTAGGGAATTTGTAAAATTACACCATAAACAACTACTTAAGTAACTCAAAGTTAAATTTTTGTGTTTAGTAGTTAGAAGCTCATTGGTTGTCAGATATTGCTTAAGGTTGTGACAATTATTATATTAGAGTTACTCTGCGTGCAAATTTGAACGGTGATGAGTCAAAACTCAACCAATAGAGATGGTAGGACAAAGCTCAACAGTTAGAGGAAGGTGCCAAGTGTAGGCAAATCCCTTATTTGTTGGTTGATTCTAGGCAACTACCACATGTCGACAAAGTACAAGAGAGATTGAAGGTATCCTAATTAAAAGATTTGGTGACGAGGACGTCACAAACCTAAGGGGGTAGGAATATAACATCTCACCTAATCAGATAGCCAAAGCTAACAAATGAAGCTTATTGTTATATAGTTATCGTAAAAAATCCCACATTGGGTAGATGTGGAAAGATATAAAATTTTATAAGTATAAGGACTTGCTACTTAAATAACCCGTGCTTGAATTTTTTGGCATAGTAGTTAGAAATCTATTAATTATTAGATATTGTTTAAAGACTGTTGTTGTTTATGCCAGATCATGACATAATCTGTAGTAGTAAGGATCATTATTACATAGACGTTAAGGCCATCCTAGGTGTCTTAATATTTGGGTTCCCAAACCCGAAGATATGGAATTTTCAGGGATGAGTGTCGAAGTTATGTTCAACTTGTTAGTCAAGTTAATTTTTGGGTTTATTAGTAGAGTAAGAAGATGAGGTGTTGCATATACCAAGCACTAAAATACAATTCAAAAATAGTTCTCTTTCAAAAACACATGTTAGCATATATATGGAAAGTTGCGAGTTAAGTCACATATATCAAATCACTCACCTGAAATCTGTATATCAACTGCCACACACGATGAAAGATCGGAAGACTACCAAAAGTGATGTTACTGATGTATTATTGATATATGTAATTTACGTCGACTATTCATACTTAATATTGTTTGATTTTACCTTAGTTCGATGTAAATTCAAGATATTTTGAACACTTGGTGTATTGTTTGTGTTGGGTTTTCAGGTATACAGATAATGAAAATTGAAGTCAAAGGAATGCATAGAAGTGCAACAGGTCAACCGGCTTTGAGTAATGTTTTACCCGGTTTTGTTAGTGCATCAAGCCAAAAATCATTTCGAATCCAACTGGATGAGAGGTTTGCTTCTGGGTCAATGGTTCATTGCTGTTTTGTGATTTGGTGGGCCAAAATAACATTATCCGAAGATGATTAGGTTTTTCTTCTAGAGGACACTTTGGACACAATTTGAAGAGGTACAAAAGACCAAACTATAGATTACTGAAGAGGGAGTCGCTAGAAAAGGAGCTTACGCCATACCCTGCCGAATTGAAGCCAAACAAGAGTTCGGGAAAGCATCATTCTTCACTGCATTAATCTTTTTCTCTTGTTTTTGCTAGATTCAATGATGTGTTCTATGACTTATTTTTCTGTGAACTCTGTTAACTACAGTATGAACTAATTTTCTTTAGACTAAGGGCCCGAGAAGGACGGACCATGTAGAGCCTCACTTTTATGTTATTTAATTGATGCATTGTCTTTATTCAGTATATGTCATTGTGCTTAATGCTTGAAAATGACTGACCACCATTTGCGTGATTTTGTGCTTGATTTCAATTTCGAGAGAAGAGAAATTAGGGTGCAAAGAGCAACATAAACCGTGTAGTTAGACTGACTAGAGATGGATTCGGATTCTAGGTGTAGTTTCGATGAGGGAGTGCTCACAGGAGGTCTAGTAATCAAGATCATCACTGAACTTAATTCATTTTGATTAGTTCAATTGACATAGAGACATAGTCAATAATTGTGATGAATAAGCCTATTAAGTCCTAAAGATAGGGTAATGGGTGATAAAGGACGCATCCACTGTGAATATTGACTTTACTGCTCGATTAAATAACTTAAATGTGATAGGGACTCTCTTCAATTTTTTTTGTTAACCACTCTGCTTTATTTTCATTTAATTTCTTTTCATTCGCATTCATTCAATTTCGATTGTCCAACTTAGGCAAAAAATATATATTTTGATAGTTGAATAGATATCTATTCGATGTGGGATTAGTTCTTAGACTCTTTGTCTACTTTATTATTTGTATGGTCTAGTATACTTGTTAGGATTTCTTCGTACCAATTGGAATGATAGATTAGGTTAAGGCATGATTAGGCATTTTAATGCGCGCTAAACACTCGACTTGAAGCGCAACAATTGCCATAAGGGAAACCAAATGCGTGTATGACACGGAGGAAGTGCGTCTGCCCACCTAAACACTATTTGGCACACATGGAGTGGCCTACGCACTTCGTGCAGCGACGTGCCTATCCCATGTCTGAAATGCGTCACCTGTTTCAAGGCAACCCGTGTCCCACAGGGGACAACACGCTTACGGCGTCATTCTTCCACCAAAATACTAGTAAATATCTAATTTATCGATCTCTCTCATTTCTCGCTTAGAAGCTACCCTATCATCCAAACCAACCAAAAACTCCTTTAGCAACCTAAAACTACCCTGAAATATAAACTTTAACATCAAATCATGTCAAAATTCCTACCTTTAAGCATTATCAAACCCATATCTGAAAACCACACATAAATAAGCTTAAAGGTCCAATCTTTTGTGTCTAAATGTATTCTAAATGCACTGACCGTCTTTTGTGTCTAAATGTATTCTAAATGCACTAACTATGTAAAGATATTACCTTCCTTGTTAAAACTCCAAAACTCCGTACTCCACACGCGTTTTCTCCTTCAAATCACTCTAATCATCAAATACACACCACACAGCTTCTTCAACCAACAATGAACTTAAAATCAATTCCTTACTCAAAGGAACATGTCATTGACCCACCCAATTGATCTAGCATAGACTAGGTGATAGGTTGCATTTCATGCATTCATTTAGAATTACTTTTGCATAGTTTTACGTGTTAAACTATTGTTACTTCTGTGTTTTAATGGGTTTTTGTGCTACTGTGTTATAGGTGATGGGTTGATGATTGGGTGCACAAAAGGATAATTCTGGACAAAGAAAAAAAGTAGATCAAATCTAGAATGAGATAAGACATGACCATGTTGTCGAGCCATCGGTTGTGGCAGAACCTTAGGTCTATTTGCTGATGTGGACCTCTTGTTTTGAACAGCTGGGCCTGGACAGATTTTGCATGCTAAGGAAAAATTTGAAGACCTTTTCTCATTATGATCTTGGAGAATGTTTTGTTTTTTTTAACTAATTTAAAACTCTTAACAGGGTTAAATATTGGTCTTAGTATAAATATTCTTGTGATTGATATTTTTGGCTCTCTTAGATTGTTTGCCTGACATTAGTATTCTGAAATTGTGTTATTCTCTCAATATAAGCTGCTAAAATTTTTTCCACTTAAGTTACTTTTGAAGTTAAATTCAAGTAAATTGAGAGACATTTACACTTATTTGTAGTTGTTTTGATTCGGGTATTTATTCAATTCCGGTGTTTAATCTATTCTCATTATTATCATTTTGGTTGTTCAATAAGGACTCGTTGATTAATTAACACCACAATATACTAGTGGTTAAGATTAAAAGCATCTCTCGTAAGCTCTAAAATAAGTGGCGAATAACATGTATGTTTATAGTTGTACATCGTATCTTGTTATGGAATAGTCTAGTTTGAATGATCTACGATGTTTCCAATTTCAATGGTTAGGATAAGGGTCTCTTCAGTTTTTACTACTGCCAATATATTAAATCTTGTCAGGACGTTTTATGGGGTTGTTTATTGGCAAGACAAGATGTAGAGGTAAGTTCACATATTGGATTGTACTACGTAGACCTGAGTACCAAGTGTCGTATCCCACACTCACTAAGAGTACTAGCAATTACCGTTTCCCTATTATCTAGCCTCTAATTTAATGAGTGAATAAATTAAAGTAAACACTAATTATCGACAAACAAACACCAAACACAACAACGCAAAGAGTTTGAAAACCTAGAAATCAAGGTATAGTGTCCCTTTGGGACTTCCAATGCAAAACCGATTTCATTGTTCATTCACACATTCATAAAATTAGATCCTAGGAATTCCTAAAGTGCGTTAATCACTCTTTCAAGTTGATTAACCGAAATCTCTTCCTAATTAAAACCTCTATTGTTGCATTACTTCATTTTATGAATTCCCATATTAAGTTTGACCTTAATCCGGAAGATTTACGTCAACCTAACTTTAGGTTTGCGTGCGACTCCTCCACATATGAGTCACTCTAAACATGCGACAACCCTCTCAATTTCCACGTGTGCAATCAATATCGGACTGACCCGCAAGCATAAATCAATCCAATAGCAACATATATATCATAGATGAGTATCAATTCATGAAAAAATGAATAAAACAACAAAACTCAATCACAAATTCGTCCTAGGGTTCTCTATACCCAAATGAATGTTGAATTCAGTCCATGATTACAGCAAACATAACAGCAAGAATGAAAGGAAAACAAAAGAGAATGAAAGAACCCTTTGAGAATCCTTTAATCTTCAAGAAACCCACTCAATCTTGGTGGAAATTTGCTCAAAAGGCGTTCTCCACTTGAAACCTAGCTCTCCTCCCTTCTCTGGCTCTATTTTGATGTGTGAATGGCATCCTCTTTTGGTCTGAATCCCGAAACCCACTTAAATAGGTCAAAAATGAGGCAGTCTGGAAAGACACGGGCAAAGACACGCTCGTGCCTTTCACTACAAGGCTTTGTCTTGCTTAAACTTCATCGTTTCAACAATTTAACGCATATTCTTTGAAATCTATTACTACACGGACGCAACAACACCTTACACGGTTGTGCCTTCATTAAAGACGACCATGTCTTATCCCGAAAGCCTTGAAAGTTGTTGTTTAATATATGTTTTGGCTTGCTTTTATTTAATTCCATCGAGACACCATTATTTGACCTGAAAGAAGAAATATAAATGATTAAAGTACCATCACTCGCCAATATCTCTTGAATAACAAAAAAAGTAATAATAAATCAATAGTATAAACATGTATAAACGAACGTTTATCAAACTGGCCCACACTTAAGATTTTTGCTTGTCTTTAAGCAAATAAAAGATACAACCGAGGTGACATCCTACCAAAATAATCTATTATGGCATAGAACTCACATTACGAGATAACGAGAATAAACTAAACAATGGAGAATTCCAAATATGCATAAGGTACTAATCAACTATAATGACTCTCCAAATTAACACAAGTAAGAGCTCACATAATTAAATTAGTCGAATTGAATTGGTCATCCATTCATCTCATCAAATTGATTGCAAAGCAAGGCAGTGAACAATTTAGGCAAATACGGTTCACATTGAATTTGCATTTAAACATTTTAATAGATTCATCCAACTCAATAACTTACTTGCTACAAGTACAGTCAGTAAATTAAGGGTTCAAATTTTTGTGCTTTTGCACTTATTAAGGTTTCCACCCTAAAGGAAATTTTCATTGTTCATGCGAAAACCACTCATTTGTGATAAGTGTCCCCGATTACTTAGCAAAAAAAACTCCCAATGACATTGCTTTGTATTCTCATGTCCAAAGACAACATAGTAGATTATGAACCCCATGTACTTGTCTTTGTTTAGGTTCAAGCAAGTTACGAGCAACCATTGATTTCTTATTTATATTTTTTTTCCAGTATATGCCCTCATTGTTCAGATAAATTAGTGAACTTAATGGAATGAAAAATTTGATCACAAGCTCGAAACTCATGCTAATCTAGAACAACCAACCAAAGTCTCAAAGTAACAAAGGCATGTTCAAGATTCTCAACTATTCAATTCATTGAAATAACACATAACATGCGCACCCACAACCACAATATCAAGAATTTGAATAAGGATTGACATGCCCCTACCCCACACTTAATAATGGACATTGTCCTCAATGTTCACAATAAAACACAAAATTAAGTGAAAATAGGGAGAGGCGAAACAAAGAGTTCTAGGACTTCCCTGAATATGGGTTTGCAGAGCTGGAAATTGGCATGGGTTTCATCCAAAATCGGGAGAGGCCTGATTCGTGCACAACATGTCCTAAAACATACATCATGTAGTAATCGTCCGTTCGTCAATGAGTTCACTGATTCTTGAACATGAAATGCATACTTGAACACATAATTTAATCTCCAACAAAGAAGACACAAACAATCACATGAGAATCACAAAAATATCAAATAACAATTGTTCGACACTAGCCAATCACAGGTGAAAAACTCACAGACATTAAAATAAAACTCAAACACAAAATAATAAAATGAAAATTTCAAAAGAAACTTGAGTTGCTTCTTAAGAAGTACTTGTTTAACATCATTAGCTCGACATTTATGCATGGAGTTCATAGCGGTTCACGTGTAGGGTGAGGCTCAATGCTTCTAGCCTCACACGCATGCTATAATTCCTGCAGCACAACAGATGAAACAACATGGTCTACAACAACTGATGCATATGTTGATTCACGATCAATAGTGTGTTGAATTTTTAAGTCCTTGATTTGAACATTTTTACCTTCGAACCTATGAGTCAAAATTCTTTCATATGATCTTTTTGATAGAGAGTAGCAAGATATGGGATTCGAGGCTTGTACTCATGGACTACTTGTTTTTGCTCCACCTCGTATCCTTTCCTTGCTTCACTCTTTTCTGGAGCCTCTTTGAATACACTACCCTCTTTCACAACACTGTGATCCTTTTCATTTACAAAAATGGCATGTACATGCTCCTTAGGATTTATCTATATATTTCTCGATAAAGAGCATAGTTTCCTTTCAGATAATAGCTTGGCTATCTGCCCAATTTGGTTCTCCAAATTATGAATGGAAGCCTCTTAATTTTGCATAAAGGACTCTTAATTCATTAATGTTGTCTCTATCTTTGTGACGCGAGTCTCAAATGTTTGAATGAACTTAATTCAAGACTAAGCTTCTTCTCTGAAGCTGGTTGTTGTTGTTGAAATCTCGGTGGATGGTTTTGTCTTTGTTGTCCTTGACCACCCCAAGAGATATTTTGGTGGTTTCTCCACCCATGATTATAAGTATTGTTGTAGGGCTTGTTTTGAGAACTATGGGCATTACCAATATAATTAACGACCTCCTTGTAATCTCGGATTCCATGTTCTCCACCACATAATTCATAGCATGCTACATGAGCGATTTTTTGCACCATGGACAACCCCTCGATATTCTTATTCTATGCTTCCATTTGTATTGCCAAAGTTATCCCTGCATCGACATCATACACCCCGGTTGGTTTATTTGGCTTAGAATGAGTGGTGTGTAATTGGTAGTTGTTCATAGCCATTTATTCGATAAGCTACTGAGCCACCTTTGGTGTTTTGTTATTCAATGTTCCTTCAGCTACAACATCAATCATCTGCCATATTCCTTGGTTTAGCTCATTATAGAATGTTTGAACTTGTAACCATGCTGGAAAACCATGATGTGGACATCTCCTCAAGAAAATTTGCCAAGTTTGCAGTAGGATCCTAATCCTGCAACCCACCAAACTAAAGAAATTGTTGCACCATTTGAATAATGTTCGGCTCAATTCCAAAGTTATTGGCCGTAACAGTTGGTCTTAAAATGTTAGACTCAACTCCCATCAAGTTCGGTCAAGCATAATCTGACATGGTCATCAATTGTTTAGCATCTACAGCTACTGGTATCTCTCCTACAATGTTTTGATGTATTTCGGCTTGCCTCTGTCTGTCTATCTCCTTGGCCCTCTGTCTGAGTTTTTGCCTAAGGTTTTGAAGTGCTGTTCTTTCAATTTCAGGATCTCTTTCAATTAACCCAGTCATATTTCCTCTAGTCATACACTAACAGAAACCTGTAACAGTAATAAACACAAAAAAAACCAAAGCATAATTTCAAAGAGACAGATATTTTAAACAAACAAAAGAAAAAAAAATAAACAAGAAAGACAAATAAAATAAAATGGCTACATTAACAAAGATAAAATGTTACTAATATCTTAGTCTATGGCAACAACGCCAAAAAATTTGTAGAGGCAATGCACCTATCGGACTGTAATACGTGGACCTGAGTACCAAGTGTTATATCCCATGGAGACTAAGAGTACTAGTAATTACCTTTTCCCTATTATCTAGCCTATAATTTAACTGGTGAATCAATTAAAGTAAACACTAATTACCTACAAACAAACACCAAACAGAGCAACGCAAAGAGTTCAAAAACCAAGCAAATAAGATAAAATTGTATCAAGGCATAGTATCCCCTTAGGACTTCCTGTGCAAATATGATTTCATTGTTCATTCACTCATTCAAACAATTAGATCGTAGGAATTCCTAAAGTACGTTAACCACTCTCTCGATTCAATTAACATATAACATGAAGTTGATTAATCGAAATCTCTTCCTAATTAAAACCCCTAATGTTGCATTACTTCATTTTATGATTTTTCATATTAAGTTTGACCTTAATCCATAAGATTTAAGTCGACCTATCTTTAGGTTTCCGTGCAACTCCTCACACATATGAGCCATTCTAAACACGCGATAACCCTATCAATTTCCACACGTGCAATCCTTATCGGACTGACCCGTAAACATAGATCAATCCAATAGTACCATATATATCATATATGAGCCTCAATTCGTTTAGGGGTTCTGTATACCCCGATACATGTTCAATTCAGTTCATGATTACAGTAAACATAACAACAAGAATGAAAGGAAAACAAGAAAAAATGAAAGAACCCATTAAGAATCCTTCAATATTCAAGAAACACACTCAATCTTTGTGGAAATTTTCATCAAAGGTGTTCTCCACTTGAAACCTAGCTTTCCTCCCTTCTTTGGCTCTGTTTTGATGTGTGAATGGAGTCCTCTTTTGGTATAAATCCCAAAACCCACTTAAATAGGTCAAAATGAGGCGATGTGGAAAGGCACAGGCAAAGACACGCTCGTGCCTTTCATTCCCATGCCTTGTCTTGCTTAAACTTCATCGTTTTAGCGACTTGACATATATTATTTGAAATCTATTACTACTCGGATGCAACAACACCTTACACGGAGATGTCATCATTAAAGGCGACCTTGTCTTGTCCCGAAAGCCTTGAAAGTTGTCGTTTAATATTTGTTTTGGCTTGCTTTCCTTTAATTCCACCGAGACACCATTACTTGACCTGAAAAGAGAAATATAAATTATTAAAGTACTAGAACTCACCAAGAGCGCTTGAATATAACAAAATTAATAAGAAATGAATAGTATAAATGAACATTTATCAACAATTAATATGCAGGCCATTTCCTAGGGCTACTGCTGTGGTAAGAAGAGATTGGTTATTTGAGAGTGTCACCTGTAACCATAACCCTTTCTATTCTAATGCTTAGTATTCATATTTAGTGTGAATGATTGATTTATTAGATTGAATGGAGAAGTACTTTGGCTAGGCTTTAGTCATTATTGAATTTCTTTTATTTATTTACTGTGTTCTACTACTTTTGGAATGGCAATCTTTAAGTTTTCTTAACTCATATTTTCGGCATTCATAGAATTTTCCACAAATTAATTTTGTTTGTTTTCACTGCAATTAAACATTTTTTACTGGTCTCTGAGATTCGACCTTGTTCACTAATGTACTCAGTTTATTTTTTTAAATAGGTTTTTGTTTGTTGGATTGATAACCTTCAAATTTAGGCACAATTGTCGGGGAACAATGTTTAAAGTTTTGTTTATTTGCTTAACTACTTAAGTTTTTGATTGTTTTCTTGTGTCGTCGTTCTTTTGTAGAAAGTTTGTTGTACGATCCTAAGATAGAAAAGACTGTAAAGCAACTGAGAAAGGAAGTAAGATTGTGCAATGCACAGGATTTTAGTTCTATACAGCTTGTACTTGAACATGATGATATTAACTCTGAAAGTAATTCTTATAAGCTTAAGATGGCAATCCAAGAGGATATAAATAAGAATTTAAAACTTTTTGGAATCTTTTTCAATATTTAAAAAACCCAAAAACTAACTTAATCCAAAAAACAAATAAATTAAATAAAAAGTAAAGAGATGAAGGGTTAGAGAAAACAAATCTCCTATTTGTAGTGGTTCAGTCTTCCTTCAATTACGTCTACTCCTCAAGCTTGCTTGAGAGTTTGAATCCACTAACTTCTCCTCACTTTCAAGTGGAGGGAAACCTCTTAGAAGAACCTTGTTTTCTAGGCTCACAAAAAACCTCTTACACTTGTTTTTACTAAGGAACCAAACAAGCAAACCTCACAATCATTCTTGTTTTTCAAGGAAACAAAATAAGCAAAAACCTAAATACCCTTCAAGCAATAAAGCTTGTTACAATGAGTTCCCAGTCACTATAGACCTCACACACCAACCCAAATAGTACAACAAATCAAGGCTCAAAGATTGATGTGAATAAAGAAAGAGTATACGTAATGCCCTTATACTTTCATGTCATTTAAGTATTAATCATATAATCATATTCTTTTATATATCATTGTATAAATACAACTATAAATACACTTTAATCATGTAAATATAAACATATACAACAATACAAGTCATATATACAAGCCAGTTTCAAAATTTTATACACATAAGTCAAAAAGACTCAGCTAACTATATATATGCAAATGCTGAGGAGGAGGGAGTCTAGAGCACCAGCTG
>CAODLS012801132.1:0-11049 GCA_948243855.1 Flueggea neowawraea
TTCTTCTATGCACGTAGATGGCTTCCAGCAAGTTCTATGCGTGTAAAATCACCTCTCTAATGTGTTTTTAACTTCAAATCACAAATCCCATCACTCCCGAAACTTAACCAAACCCAAACTTTCATAGATAACACTCTTAAAACATTCTCAACATCTCCAAATACCAAAACATTACCTCAATAATTTGAGGTTCAAATTGGGATTGAACTAGGATCATCCCAAAATCAAATGAAGTTCTACCAAAAACATTGTAGAAGTCGGTCGGAACGCTGTAGAGAATTGATCTGAACGGGAGGGATATTAAAAAAATAATTGCATAGTACATGTTTAAAAAAATAATTATTTAACTCTATAAGAAATTAAAAAAAAATTCTTACATTAAAATTGAATTTTTTTAACTTTCGTAAAAAAAGTATGCATAATATATTTTGAAAAGTTTAGATAACAACTTATTTTTTATTTCTAAGAAAATAAATATTTATTATTCAATCCAAAAATTATACATGATATAATTTATAAATTATAAAGTATTTGTATATTTGTAAATAAATTAAATTAGTATTTATAAAGACATTTATGTAAAATTGCACACTCTATAATTCATGAAGTTTTACTTCCTTATTTCTCCTCTTTTAGAATGTTATTTCTTAAAATCGGAAGGAAGTATAATACTTGACTCATCAGAAAATCAGAAAAATTCTCTTCAAAAAAAAAAGAAAGTCAGAAAAATTTGCACAACTAAGCAAGAAGAGTTTTCTACTTTGTGGAAAGTAGTATTTCCTCTCTCCACTAGCACCCAACCACGAGGATACATGAATGTCGGCTTTTGATTGCCATTACTCTTATTAATCAACTCCCTTGTCCTCTTCTTCACAACAAGTCATCGTACTCCCTAATGTACAACAAATCTCCTCCTATTTCCCCCTCACCTGTCTTTGGACGTGATTCCGGATTTTATCAAGTATCAACTAAAGATTTTATGTGGAATAGTTACTGATACATGCCTGTGAGAAAGATTCCAAAAATAAATGGTTTTATTTTATATGTAAATTAGAATAGAATGAAAGAATTGACTCGGATCATCATGGCTACAAAAATCATACCAATAATTTGAAAACAAACAAACAAAATATGATAACTCAGAAACTATGTTTTCTTTTCTTCTGAGTTTCAAGAAACAGCAGAGAAAATTCTCTCCTTCAAGAAACAGCAAGAAAACTCTCTCCTGTCAGAAACGAAATAAATAATAAGTTGAAATAGAACCCATCACAAGCCGCAAAATGTTCAACATCAACAAGGATATATATCCAATGTTGAGAATCAAATGGTGATCAAATCAATTATTTTCCTGGTTATTCCTGAGCAGGCGGTGCCCGGCATCGTTCATTTGGTTCACAACCTCTTTGCCATTTGTTGCCTGAGGAACCGGGTTTGCATTCCTCTGGATGTTTAGAGCTGCAACCAGGAGGTATATCCCCTCTCATGGCTCCATTGCCGATCTCTGGTTGTGCCATTACGATACGACTAGTACTAACGATTATGACCATGCAAAATGCAAAAAACACCAACTTCTTTGAAATACTAGTCATTTTTACGAAGACGTTGAGAATTTGCAATATAGTATTGTTTTGAAAAAAGAAAACCCAAGTGTTGTGTTATTGCGTGGTTTGTGAATGGATGCATGCTGCATTTTATATGCATTGTGTTGTCTATATGTAGGGCTTACTTCATTTTTGTGAAATGGCCATTGATGGCGTTGCTAAATTTAATTTGAGGTCAACATTTTGTTGTTTTTATTTCTGGTTATGGTTTTCCTCCGAAATACTTGCGGTTCTACTTAAGGTTTTTCCTTGTAATTCATGGTCAAGACCTTTTGTAAAATAGAATTTGAGTTTAAAAAAAGTCTTTAAGAGCATTTTCAATGCTATCTTTATATTAGTTTTTTTATTTATAATAAAGAGTTTTGATTTAAATTACAAATCCAATATTTTTTTATTACATTCTTTATCTTTAAAAATAAAATAAAGAGTGTATTGCACTAGCTAGTTGTAGAAGGTCATACACACTATTTATATTATATGATATTAATGATATTTTAGTTCTACTGGTTGAAAGTATAATAAATAAAAAGAAAAATATAAAAAAGAAATGCAAAATAATTTTTAATTATTTTTCTTATGGGAACTAAAAAAATAATTATTAAATTTTAATGAGTTGCATTGGAGAATAACTTTTTTTTTTACTATATATAATTAAATATGTTCTTTATTTATACTAAAATTACACTTTATAATAAAAAATATTATTGGAGATGCTCTAAGTGAAGTTGTTCAATATAGATTTCAAGTTCAAAGGATCAATCAATTGTCCTGAAATAATGTAATTCATTATCTTTTTCCCACAACTCAACCTATCAGCTTAAGTTTTTCTTTTTTTTTTTATAGGTAAGAAAAAATTTATTACTCCAACCCACGAAATAGCTAGTTGACTAGCTATCAAAAAATACCTCTTCAATCCAAAGTGCTATCATGGGGCACCTAGAAGAGAGGAACCAGGCTCATAAAATTGGTCTTAAGAGCAAGAAAACTTAAGCAGGCATGTACAATCATTTCCAGAAAATAAAAGGATTCCCAGAAACCAATCTTTGGCATTGAAAATGTGCACACTGAGAATCGTTATATCACTAGTCTAGTTTTAATTTGCAATGTTGTGTTAAAAATTATTTTATTAATCATTTTTTATATAAGTTTTGTTAACGGTTTCTAAAAATATTATTTTGATGTTATTTTAGAGTACTACATGATCATTTCATATATATATATTATAACGGGAGAATTTCACCTGAATGATCCTTCGAGCGATACACCTAGACAGGTAAACCCTTAGGGAAGCTAACCCTATCCCAGCCCAGAAACTTCTTACTTAGTCTGAGCTTATTTAAACTGAAAAATTGTTCAATATTCTTTTCATTAAATTATGCTATAATATTATTTATCAAAAAAATATGGTACACTATCATAATTAAATTTGATCTTCCAACAAATTAAAGAGTTCAATTATGGCTTGTCATAGTGAGGATGACAATATATATCAATGATGTCTTAAATTTTAAATGAATTTGAATGTCATTCTGTATATCAAAAGAAAAAAAAAAGGTATTGGTGGGCATGCTTATAGAACTAATAAACTAATTTAAAAAACTACTTTTGTTTTAACATCAAGGAAGCCTCTGAAACTCTCCCTTATTCTTTAAGAGTATGTAAAATAATTTTCTCTATTTTTTTTAAAATATAATATTTTATTTTATTATTTATTTTAAATTTTATTTTATTTTATTATAATTTAATTTTTTTTAATATTTTACTAATAAAATAATACATAATTTTTTTAATTACAATATCTCTCTAAATTTATTAAATTATTATTTATTTCTTAATACTATTCATTTATTTTATTAATAATTTTTTTTTTAATATTTTTTTTTCATACATAATTTTTTAAAAAAATTAATATATAAATAAAAATAAAATAATATATTAAAATTTTTAAATATAGAGAATCTTTTCAACATACTCTAATAATAAACCTAAACAGCCTTAGCATTAATGGCTACTAGTTATTGAATTTAAATTTGCATTTATGACTATTTATCCAAGTTGTTGGCATTTATTTGTCTTGTTGGTTTGCAAGTTCTGTCTTGTCCCCTGATTAGTTTATTTACTTGGGTTGTTCCTTGGTTGCCTTCGTCTTGTATCCCCCTTAATCCCCTTTCTCTTCACTGTTATCTCTATAGCTTTGGTTTTCCCTTGTGGTTAGGCCCCTTAATCATTGGGTGCTGTTACTTGCTCTTCTCTTCTTTTTTGCTTTTCTGGAGATGGAGGATCAGGGTAATCTAGTTGAGTGCAGAAGAATGACGCTTGGGCATGATGATGAATTTGTGGAGTTAGAATTTGGAGATGATGTTGGAGTGATAAGTGATCTAGGAATGGAGTTGAACTATGATTTGTGTATGGTGGGGAGTTTCCTTACAGACGAGCCCCCCCAGTCTCCCTATGTAACTGATCCCCTCTCAAACCTCTGGAGGCCGGTTCGAGGAGTTTTATAAAAGACATTGCTCTAAACCGTTTTGTCTTTCAATTCTTCCATGAACTGGATTTGAAGAGGGTGACTGAAGGAGAACCATGGACTTTTGAGAAGCATTTGCTTGTTTGGCAGAAGCTAGAACGGGATGTTGACCCTGTGCATGACACTCTTGCTCATTCTTTGTTTTGGGTTCAGTTACATGAGCACCTGGTTGGGTTTGCCTCAGAAAGAGTCTGTAGAGACATTGGGAACCTCATTGGGGAGTACATTTGCTCAGACCCAAAAATTTTGAAGGTTTATGCGGGTCAGGTTGAGGATTGATGTTCGGAAAGCTCGTACGAAACATACTAGAGTGAGGAAAGCTGGAGGAGAATGGCACAACATCATATTCAAATATGAAAAACTCCCAAACTTTTGCTTCGTCTGTGGAAGGTTAGGACACACAGAGATTTTATCATGAGCTGTACGAGAATCCGGGGGTCCAAAGGAAGTATGATTCCAGTCTGAGAGCTCAGGCTCGGGGCAGTGTTCAATTGTTGCATAACCGTTTTCTCAGGAACCCCAATGATGAGCCACTACGGTAGGACTTGTCATCGGTGCAAGGCGGAGGAAGGAAGGGCATTGACTTGGGAGGAGTGCCTAGCATGTCTGACATGGAGAGGGAAGTCATGATGAATCTCTCACGCTAAGCGTGACGAGCCGTCAACATTTTAATGTGAGAAATCTGGGGGCAGGACAAGGCACATCTCAAGAAGGATATATGGACGTGGAAAATGGGTTGGTGGTGGGTTCGACTTTGACTGAGGCTTTGGACAAGGGGCTGGAGATTAATGAAGCAAAGAGGAGACGTACTGAGGGTGTCGGCCTAGTCTTTGAGGAAGATAATAGTGGACCGATTGGTTGGGTCAGTGAAGAAATTGACAGAACTGAATTTACTGTGTCTGAGAGGGTCGGGACAAAAAAGGGCCCAAGGCGGGTGTTGGCCAGGCCCGCCGATCGCAATGAGTCACTTATTCTGGAACTATCGTGGGCTGGGCAATCCACGGTCAGTTCAAGCTTTAATGGACTTGGTCCAGAATAAAAAGCCCAGTTGGTTTTTTTTGTCGGAGACTGAGGTTGGAAAAGCCGTCTAGAATGGGTTAAAACAAAATTGGGGTTTGGAGGTGTCATATGTGTCGACCCAGTGAACATAGGGGTGGTTTAGCTCTGTTCTGGAGTGCTGAAGTTAAAGTCTCTCTCAAAAGTTTTTCATGTAATCACATCGATGTGGAAATATCGGACGCCGGATCTGTTTGGAGACTCATGGGTTTCTATGGGTTTTCGGAGCGATCACGCCGAAGAGAATCATAAAACCTTCTTCGTCGCCTGTCGAAAGAGTCTAATCTCCCTTGGGTGTGTGGTGGTGACTTCAACGACCTTCTCTTTCAGTCCAAAAAAAAAGGGTGGAGCTCCACAACAAACTGTCTCATTGATGGGTTTAGGGAGGTTGTTAGGGACTGCAGGTTTGAGGATTTAGGTATGGTTGGACATGGATTCACTTGGGAAAGGGGTGGAGGAACTGACGTATGGGTGGAGGAAAGACTTGATAGAGTTTTTGCTACATGGGAATGGGTGGATTTGTTTCATGATGTCAGGGTGTTAAATGTTGATGGCTCTTCCTCGGATCACTCGTTCATTATTTTGGAGACGAAGCCTAAGAGAATACGTGGGAAGGTGAAATCGTTCAGGTTTGAAAATGTTTGGGCTAAGGAACGGGGCAGCCAGGATGTTGCCAGTCAAGCTTGGGCTGCTTCGGCCAATCTTGATGTGTTACTGAGGCTCAGGAATTGTGCGGAGACGGTGGGTTCTTGGGGTCGACGTTTCTCCTCAGGTTTTAATTGTAGAATGAACCAGTTGAGGAAAGAGATGGCTCTACTGAGAAGTGCTAGGAGCCCTGAGCTAGTAGAGGAATATAGAATGGCTAGGAGAATTTTTTTTAAGGTTCTCAATCAAAGGGAGATGTTCTGGAAGAAAAGAGCCAAGGTTTACTGGCTAAAAGAGAGGGATAAAAATTCCAATTTTTTTCATTATGTTGCGTCGGCTCGGCAAAAACGAAATAGAATAGAGTCGCTTATTGATGATGAAGGGGTCAGAAGGGCTTGGGATGGTGGGTTGGTGGAGGTTATTGGCAACTACTTCAATCGGCTATTTGCCTCCTCAGGTAGTGAGGCTGATGCAGTTATTGAGTGTGTTGATCGTCTCCTGGAGGCTCAACATAGTTTCCTCGAACTGCCATTCTCGAAGAAAGATGTGGAATAAGCTTTGTTTAGCATGAGCCCCGATAAAGCGCCTGGGATGGGCGATCTAAACCCCTGCTTCTTCCAAAAATTCTGGAACCTTAATGGCGAGGAGGTGACCAATTTTTGTTTTGATGTTATTCAGAGAGGTGTGATCCCTGAGTCTTTGGGATAAACTTTACTTGTTTTGATTCCGAAGACTGAGAATGCTTGTAGAATGGCGGACTTTAGGCCAATTTCATTGTGCGAAATGACGTATAAGATTATTTCCAAGATGCTTGCCAATCGGCTTAAATCTGTGCTGGGATCTTTGGTGTCAGAATCGCAAAGTGCTTTCATTCCTGGGCGTTTCATCTTGGATAATGCCTTAATTGCGTTCGAAGTCCACCATTTTCTAAAGGCGGAGAAGACGGGTATGAAGGGGTTTGCTTCCTTAAAGATTGATATGTCGAAGGCATATGACAGGGTGGAGTGGGATTTTGTTTTGTGGAAAATGCTTGCTAAAATGAAATTTGGTGAGAAGTGGATTTCTCTGTTGATGAGCTGTGTTTCCTCGGCCAGATTTTGGGTGAATACTGAAGCTGGTCCTATTGGCCTTATTATTCCTTGTAGGGGGCTGCGACATGGCGATCCATTATCGCCATATTTGTTCATCATTTTTTCTGAGGGTCTGTCGGCTTTAATTCGGAAGAAGGAGAGAGATGGTTTACTTCATGGTTGTCATATTGCAAGGTCTGCCCCGGAGATTTCTCATATGTTCTTTGCTGATGATAGTTGTCTGTTTTCCGAGGCTTGTCCTGGCAAAGCTACCACGGTTCGAGAAATTCTTCAAACCTATGAAAAAGGCTTTGGGTCAACTTATCAACTTTGATAAATCATCTCTCAGATTTAGTAAGAACTGTAGTCCTGATCTGAAGTCTAAAGTTGCTGGGATTTTGGGAGTTAAGGTGGTGGGCAGCTTTGACAAGTACCTCGGTCTTCCGGCGGAGGTGGGAAGAAACAAAAGGGAAGTATTTTCTTTTGTCAAGGAGAGGATCTGGAAACCAGTGAATGGGAGGAGCAATCAATTTTTATCAAAAACTGGGAAGGAAATTTTAATCAAAAGTGTGGGGCTAGCTATCCCAAATTATGTTCTGAGTTTGTTTTTGCTTCCGAGAAGTATTTTTGAGGACATCAAGAAGATTTTGAAAAGGTTTTGGTGGGATTCTAGGGGACGGAGTGGAGTTCGTTGGACAAGTTGGGAGAAGTTGTGTGCTCCTAAGGCTTACGGTTTTATGGGGTTCAAGAGGCTGAGGGAGTTTAATATGGCTTTTATTGGAAAACTTGCATGGAGACTAGTCTCGGTTCCAGAGGCTCTTTCTTTGCGTCTGTTAAAAGCTAAATATTTTCCCCATTCGGATTTTTTCAGTGCAAAACTAGGGCAGAGGCCTAGTTATACTTGGAGGAGTATAATGGAGGCGCAAGACTTAATTAGAAAGGGGTGTAAGTGGAGGGTTATTAGAGGTGATTCTATTGTGGTGGGAAGGGATGCTTGGTTGTGTGATAGTCAGAATCCATTTGTTTGGACTGATTTGTCCCCTGTTGTGGTTGAATCTTATGTTTCGGGGTTGATCAAGGATGGTAATTGGGATGTTCAGCAGGTTATGGGTTTGTTTAATGCTCGGGACTTTGAGTTAATCTTTAAGATCTCTCTCTGGATAAGTTGTTTTGGCCTGCTGAAAAGGATGGTTGCTACACAGTTAAATCAGCCTATAAAATGTTGGTTTGTGATTTTTTTGAACAGCCTGGGAGCGATTACGATCAGTGAAAGAAGTTGTGGTGTATGAAGGTTCCGGGTCACGTGCGAAGTTTTCTTTGGAGGAGTGTTAAAAATGTTATCCCGTCGAAGGTTAGATTAGTTGAAAATGGCGTGGATGTGAGTGTGTTTTGTGAGGTATGTGGTTTAGCTCCTGAAACCTCCATTCATTGTTTTAGAGACTGCCCATTTTTCAGAGTGCTTTGGTTGTTAGGGGGCTTACGGGTTTGTGAATTCGGAGGGACAAGCTTTGCTTAGTGGTCTCGGAACGTGGTCTCTTCTGTTGCTAAGAAGGGAGCGGAGTGGTTTGGTTGGATTTGCTGGGCCATCTGGAAGCATAGAAACGACGTTGTCTGGTCAAATCAGTTTAGGAAACCTGAGGTTGTCTTGAGAATTTGTTCCATGAGGAAGGAAGAATGGGAGGAAGCTCACAGTGTTGGGACTTCTGGCTGTCTTGCTCAGGAATCTGCTCCGTTTGCCCAGGGGTGTTGCTGGTGTCCTCCTGTAAATCATTCTCTTAAAGTCAACATTGATATTGCGTGTTCTTTGGAGGCTAAGTTGACTAGATTCTGCGGGGTCTTCGGGAATTCGGCCGGTGCCACTGTGGCGTTTTTCTCCAGGTGCTTCCCTTTTCTCTTGGATCCTAAGATTGCTGAGTTGATGTGCTTAAGGGATATTCTTTGTTGGATAAAGGAGGTGGATCTGGAAAGTGTGGAAGTTGCTTCGGATGCTCTTCTTTCTGTTGACGCTGTTAATGGTTCTGGCTTGGATGGCTCTTACTTTGGTTTGATTGCTTCTGATTGTAGAACCATTCTTTCTTCTCTTAGGGGTGTCTCGGTTGTGTATAACAATAGGAGTCCAACGTCTTTGCTCACAGGTTAGCGAAAGCCGCTTTGTTCTTGCCCGATTACCAAGTTTGGAGAGGGCCTTTTGATTATTTTGTAACATCTCTGTATTCTGCTTCTTTGCTTGATTAATGAAACTTTCATTCCAGTTCAAAAAAAATTTAGCTAATTTAGTTAGGCAAAAACAGATAGCTTATTAACTAAATATATATTTTTTGGTACATACATATATGAAGCCATCAACATTTTTTTGTTGTTGGCCACAAAAAAAAATACAAATAGTTTATTAACTGTTAAAAAGTATGTAACAGCAAAATCCCGCAATATTTTCTAGTTATTGGCCACAAATTGGAGGGGGCGACACTAAACAATGTTAGTGCAAGGGAATATAGTCACAGTTAGAAAAATGCTATAATTACCTAAATGCTTTTTATAGACAATATATATTTATATATATGAGTATTATAAATAGCTCCATGCATGCCTTTCAGTTAATCAAAGAACGTATATTTGGAAGGAAAGAATCGTTAATTTTCAAAACTATCGGTTGTCCATTAATCGATATTTTTGAAGCAAAGTCATTGAGAATGGCTGGTGCTTCAAAGAAGTTGGTGGTTTTTTGCATTTTCATGGTTATGGTGAGCTCAATTTAAGAAATTGTTAATGCCACGGAAATTGGGAATGGAGCCATGGAAGGTGATGTTGCTAAATGCCGCTTACATCCCGAATATTGCAAACCAGCTTCCTCTGGCAACCCGTGGCAGAGAGGGTGTGAAACAAATGAACGTTGCCGGGGAAACCCTGGTTTTACTTGATTAATAACAGGAAATCTCCATTTGTGTAGGGGCGGAGCCAACCGAGCACACTCTGGAACCCATGTCAATACGTGGTTCCGTATATTTTAATGTTTTTTTGTGTACGTGCGTTGCATGTTATTATAATTTTTTTATTTATAGTTTAATTAATTTTTAATATAATACAAATGATTGTATTAGATAAATTTTTTAAATTTTAATTTATTTGAAGAGATAAAGAATGACATAATTTTGTTGAATTATTTCAAATTAGACAATTAATTGATAAAGTTTAGATTTTTTGTTGAAATAATTATAAATTATTTTAAAATGTGAATAGATTTGTAATTATCAAAAATAAATAAAGATATATTAGTCTAAATTTTTTTTTTCTATTCTCACTTTTATAAGTATTATGCTTATATTATAGATTTTGTTTATGTATAATATTTTTGTTTTAGATTATTACTTTTAAATTTTATTTTTACAAAATTATATCAAAATACATTGATACCAATGGCCCACCAAAATTTGGTTTAGGCTCCGCCACTGCATTTGTGTCTAGGTAATAATTACATATGTGACCTAATATATGTAGCATTATTAAAAGGTAGTGTTGTCATAAATAAATTTATAATTTATTAATACTGTAGTTGTTTTCAATATTAAGAGGTCAAAAATTAAATTTTTTTTGGTAGTGTTGTCATAAATAAGTTTATAATTTATTGGTATTGTAGTTATATTTAATATTAAAAGGCCAAAAGCTAGATTTTTTTTATGAGAGACAATATTGTATTCAAGAAAAAAAAAGCGTTGGAGGGTTGAATGTTGGATTGATTATAATAACTTCAAATAAATTTTAAGTGTGAGTTGAATCCTTTGTTGATCCCCTTAACTAGTATTAGACATATATTCAAAGTAATTTAATTTGTGGTATACCACTGACAGTGAGTTGAATCCTCTTTTTCTTTCTTTTTTTTTTGGGAAATGTAGCTTTATTAAAACTTAACTCCTAAAAAAGAGAAGGCAATGATATCTTAGAAGAATTCATGTATAAGTGCATCTGTAATGCTATTATGTACCCTCCTAAACCTAGTGCAATTCTAATGCTCTTGTCCCCATAATTACCAAGAATTAATTAAGAAACCATGCCAAATAATAATAATATATTATAAACTCCAAGAGACTCCATGTCTTGTAATTTAAGGTTAATTCCCCATAATTTAATTCCATTCTTTTTTTTTTCAATTTTGGTA
>CAODLS012801483.1:0-10026 GCA_948243855.1 Flueggea neowawraea
CCTAAAGTCTCATAATATACAGACGACTATTCCAAATAGTCGGATTCCTCAAAAGAGTTCCCAAACTCTCTGAAATCACGAATTTACTTATTTCCTCAAAATTACAAATGTATTCCAAACTTTTCAAAAATTGCAAATATGGCTCTCAAGTTCTAAAATTACAATTCTAGACTAAACTTTCCAGAAATTACAAATCTGGATAAAACTTTCCATAATTTACAAAACCAGCTTGGGCATAAACTTATTTTTCAAAAATACCGGAATCTCGATTCGGTTGACGAAAATCGAAACCGAATATACCTACTGATCGATCTCAACCTCAGGAAGCTTAATCCATCAACCATTTCCTCAAACTAACAACAAAATCAACAGAATTTGACTAAACCCAAATCTAACCCTAGCTCATCCAAACATTCACCAAATAAGTTGATTCCAAGCTTAAATCACGTTACTACAAGTCCCCTCTAACCTATTCTAACATCCTTTAACGTCAACTAACTTAGAATCATCAGAAATTAGAACCTAAGTGAATTTCAGACAGATTTTTCATGTATGGATTTGATGCATGAAACTGAGTTTAAATGGAAGAAAATATGTTAATCTTACATCAGAAGCGGACTAGAAACGTTGGGGAAGCAATGTGAGAGAATTCAGACGAGTTGAGACAGTTTTGAGTGAGATTTGAGAGAAAAGTGACGGAATGACGGGTTTCGGCCCGTTTTGAGCACTGCAGATCAAAGGCAATGTACGTCACATATAGTGACAACGAACGTTGTTCATCCCTACAACGTACGTTGTGCCTCACAACGTACGTTGTGATGCATTCAGTAGCTATGGGATTTGAAGAAAACACCCCTCAAGGTACGTCGTTATCCCTCAACGTACATTGATCATCCTCGTCCCAGATAACGTACGTCTTACCTCTGCAACGTACGTTATACTGCTTTTTCAGATAATGTACGTCTTCAATAATGTGTTACGTACATCGTTCACTTTCCCATCACACACTCGACATTTCATGTTTCCCCATATGCATCAAATTTCCCTCGAGGTTTGATAACACCTAATCCTTGAGAATTACGTCCGATTATCTTCAAGATCACATCAGACTTAGTCAGAACCTACATGTATTCTAACCAAAATGGGGCGGAATATTACATTGGGAATGTTGGGTGTCGTTTGTACGAATTTTGTGACATTTTTGAATAAATTTATGTCATAAGTACTAGATTGCAAATTTTCAAGAGTTTGAGGTCTGATTTGTAAATGGCCATGACTTGGGAGACGAAAGTGTAATTTGGTAAAATCTAAAGGACTAAACTGATATTTTGTGAAATGTCTGATTATTGATGAGAGTCTTAGATCTTCAACCGCAATAGAATTTCTGACGTTGTTAGGGGTTTGTGGTTCACATTTTCATTTTATGCATACTATGTAATGCCACAGTACCATAACGTGCTTGAATATATTATGATCTGTCTATTTTCAGTTTCATCTGATATCTGAGGTGTCCAACCGTCCATCGACATAACACGTCAGGGTTATTTGGCTCGGCATTCAGGTGAGTTGGATGCCATTCTAGACAATAGATCGTGTTCTATACCATGTAATTTTCACTAATTAAAGGATTGGAAAATTCCTCAAATCTGGCTTATGTGAAATATCTGATACGGGAAATCTGTCTAAAATATATTATACTTTTCTGTATCAAATATTCTATTGAAATTATATATTTTCTAAAATAAATATATTTTTCTGAAATCAATAGTCTGCTCCGTACGTCTGTCTGCTTAAAATAATTTGACAAGAAAATATGTGATTCTATATATGGTATATTATAATCAATAACCTATACTTTGAATATCATATTGTATTATATAACATACTATGTAATGATTTCTAAAATTTATTTGTCTGCTTTATACGTCTGTTTGATAATATTATATATTTTATGTTTTATATTTTATATTTTATATTTTTTGGTAGGAATGGACCACATATGTCTGATTGGCTACCGTCTACTATTATACGCCTTATTGGCTACCGTCTGCTATTAGTAGTCTGATTGGCTATTATATGCTATTATTAGCCTTATTGACTATTGTCTGCTATTATCAGTCTAATTGGCTACCGTATGTTATTATCAGCCTTATTGGCTACCATCTGCTATTATCATCCTTATTGACTATCGTCTGCTACTATTAGCCTAATTGGCTATCATCTGCTATTATCAGCCTTATTGGCTACCATATGCTATTATTTGCCTTAGCGGCTATCGTCTATTACTATTTCCCTATTTGGCTAATACTCACTTCAGAATTATTAATAAGCTATTGTACGAGATATAATGAATTATTAAAATTTGAGTTTGTATTATTGATCATACCTCTATAATATATTTTTGCTATGAACTAGCGAAGTGTATCCTGTTGGAGCCCGTGGACTACAATGCTCACGAATATCCTTTTATATCGATGTCTGTTTGGTTTAGCTTTGAGACCTTTAGGGTACTATTTAAGACCCTAAGGCTGTCAGCTGTCTGGCCCTTTTGAGCTGGGTATTGTGTAGGCTCTTAAGGTAGCTATTCTGTATGCGATCTCGTCTGGAACAATTTCAGTATATTATGGGCGTATGATCAATGATAGCAGGATATGTTCTGAACTTTGTATATGTAGTATTTATTTATTTGCATGCCGTTTGTAATATGATGTCTATCTGGTTTTCTGTTATAATATCGTTCAGATAATTATTATGCTTGACTACATGATGTTTGCTTTGTCTGCAAATTGTTTTGGGAAATGTTTCCAAACTAATATTAGTATGTATCGGCATGTATATTGATAATTGAATAAAATACAAATCCTTGTTGGACTTAGATATATTTTGCAATGAACTTGCAAATATTGCATTTATGCTTATTTAATGGGTAGAAGCTCAAAGCCCATTAAGTCCAAGTTAATTCGGATTAATTAAGCCCATTCTCAGTGTAAGAATGAGTTTAATTTTCTGCCAAAAAAGTAGTTTTGGTCGTCCATAATGAGTTCTAAAAAGATTTGGAGTGTCTTCCTACAAGATAGGAAGATTTCTAACTTGATATGGGCTAGAATCGTGGAGATATTGTAAGAGGTGTTTAGCAAACCCTAAACCTATTTGGAATAAGGTATTTAAGGGTATTTTAAGTATTTTTTTTGCAGCCTAAGTCGTGCATAAGGTGAGCAAAACGTTGTTGCCCTTGTTGTACTACTTTTTGCCAAAAGCTCTAAACACTTAGTTCCATAAAATTGTTCATAGCGCACCGATTCGAACCCATTCCTGATCTGCAAACTCCTAGCCATGATTTTGACCAACATGGTGTGGATACTGATAGAGGCACCATAATTTTGGTGTTGTGGAGTGGCTGGCCAAACACAAAAGGATCAATAAGTTCATGACTTAATTGTGTTCTTCATATTTATTCGATGTTTTACGAGGTAAACATTTGTAAGTCCTTTGTTTTATGTATCGATTGTCTGCATTGATCTTGGAAATTGATAATGTGTAAAATTTTTTCAAAAATTCTGCTACATTTTCCTTACATGTTATCCAGTATTGGCGCTTTGTTTCTTACCTGTTCATCAAGTTCCATCTCTACAGGTGCCATCTCAGATGGTTTTGGCTTCTTGGAGTCACAATCTTGTTGGACATCTGGCAGATCACCCTTGATGAGGTGTGTTGGCACAACGTTTCCTTCCTCAGTGCAGTGGTCATTCATGCTAGGGTTTCCTTTACAAGCAGTCAACGTTCTTCTTTAATAAAACATATTTTCACTTGTTTTGAATCTGTTTTTAAGAAAATAATATATTAATTTAAAGCTCATACGATTAGCCGCAAAACCATGCAAGAAAAAGAACAAAGTTGAAGTAGGTTGACCAAAAAATGAGCACGAAATAAAAAAAAAATCATGTTTCACATCCATCCATAAACCATACATATTAATTAACACTTGTTGTTGCCTCGATTTTGACAACAATTAATAGAAGAACATGAATAATCGAAAAATTGAACAACACCTTGAAACCTGAAAACACGAAACACAAAGAGGTCGGGTTGTTCTTTGAGGAAATCTTCGACACTCAAGTATGTAGTGATTTTGGTAGAGTGTTGGTGTATGTATTATGTAGTAAAACGTCCCTCATCTAGTTGTTCTCCAGGTCTATTTATAGAGTGGCAATTTAAGAAGTATTAACGTCCTCGTAACATTTCTCATTGATGATGGGTTGTAACGTTTTTCTTACAACTCCGAATTAAATATATTTATTGGGTTGGTGACCTATGTCTCATCAATTGCTCCCCACTTTTATTTTTAGGAGGCCCGAAGATAAGAGTAAAGTAGATATCATATACTTGCTCCCCTTTTGTAGTTATAAGTTAAGTTTATTTTGTATTTTCAAGTTGTCATGAAGTTAAGGGAATATTTGAAACAACTTAACCAGAGGAGGCAACAATAAAATAATTTGCCATGCACACAAGGAATGATATGGCAATGTGGCATTTATCAGCAAATTAATTCAGTGAATGTTGCCGCTGCTCCTTGTTTCCAATTGGGAAACAAAAACTGTGGTGATTGGCTCCTTATTATGGATTTTAATTTTCTTTCCAATTTGCTCAACCAATTTGTTTCACACTAATTTTAAATCTGCCTTTTTAATCTTCACCACTTCACCAAACATCTTCTTCTTATTGTTCATGCAGTGGGGCAGCGGGTGAAGTTTGATCTTCTCCTCTTTTTTTCTTCCTTCTTGTTATTTCTCTAACTTTATTATTTATCCTTCCACCTACCGTCTCCTTCTTGGCATTTTTTGTTGCATAAGAAATAGCCATGCACACATATTTTCTATTCTAATTCATGTATGCTTGTTGTCGTCGAGCACCGAACAAACAGTCTTGTTGCTTTCTCTTTGATATTAACACGGTCGTGATGCTCAATGTGCCTAACATGATGTGTTTTGTAATATCCAGTCTGTTTCGATTAGGTTCTCTATATCTTTACCTTCAATCTCGATTTGAACTGTTTGATTTGGTCCTATCTTTTGATGTTTGGATGATGATTAGGTGTTTAGGGATGTTTAATGATGATATTTTTATAAGATTGGGTGTTGTTGAGCCTCAAGAACGATCCGACGCATGTTCGATAGCGAGAAATGTCAAATATGGAAGTTGATGTGTAGCTAACGTACGTTAGCATTGAGCAAGACATGTGTTATCTGGGTTTGGTGATTGTGGTGATCAATGTACATTAGATTAAGCTTAAAGTTCGTTGTGTATGTGCTTAATGTACGTTGCAAGTCTATAACATATGTTGTGCTTTGTATTCTGCAGATCCGAGCTTTTGTGAGGCATATAACATATGTTACTATGGAAAGATGTATATTGTGTGTATATATAATGTACGTTGTAAAGAAAATAACATTTCAAGAAGCAAATGATCTCTTCACTTTACCCCTTGAGGAGCTGTTGCGTTCCTTTCTTACTCATGAGATGAACATGAAGGAAGAAGAGGAAGATGTAGCAAAACAGGAGAGAAGAAGAGGTTTAGCTTCCAAGACAAGAGTCCTTGAAGAATTTGAAGATGAAGAGGAGGATAGTGATGATGAAGAAATTGTAATGCTAGACAGATATTTGCTAAAAATATAACCAAACATATTTTAAATTAAATATATTTATCCACAAAATATAATAATAATAATAATAATAATAATAATAATAATAATAATAATAATAATAATAATAATAATAATAATAATCAGAATAATAATAATAATCAGAATATATGCTATTAATTATAATACTAAATATTCAAAATTGCGGATTTATTAACATAATAAAATAATTAATATAAGAAGTTGTATTTTTTTTTTTAGTAGATTAATCATTACCAGAATATATATATATATATATATATAGTAGAAATTAATTTAAAAAAATATATACATATATAACAGATTTTAGAAGGCAAAATACTGAATATTAAATTAACATTTAATCAAATTTTAGATTAGTCAATCCATAGACTAGTCAGATTACAGACATAAATTGGGCACAACAAAAACATATAGAACAGACACAATGCATGCAGTACCGAATGCAAGGCATGTACATGCAACTCACTCTAATTCTAGAATGCTCCAAGATTGCATTGTGCATTTTGTGCTCATTTCAAGGCACGCTGTATGATTGAAGTGTCTTCGGGATTGGAAGCACAATAGCACTGCACACTTTGTAAGAGATACAAAATACGTAGACAATGGGATCAAAACTAAGAAGATTTGCAAGACAAAGACAAAAGAACATTATATAGTGATAGAAGGCGCATAGAAGAGTAGAGGAGCCACCTTTGAAGAAATCAATCTACGCGCGTAACATTGAACGCTAAGCACGTAGACGAGGATGACCTCATCAACTAACAAAATAGTTATACACTCCTCGAGATTTTAAATTTGAACATTCCCTGACACACTTGAAGAATCATAGATGTGATCTTCGAAGATGATGATACACATAGAGAAGGATTGAAGAGCTATGATTAAAGCACGTAGAAGTATGATCAAAGCGCATAGGAGTGAAGCAAAACACGTAGCAGTTGGTAAATTTCTAGATAGTAGCTACTAGAACCTATTCAAAGCATGTAGATGAAGAACAAGTCACGTAGTATCGCTATGGAAAAATATACTACACACGTAGAAGGAGATTTGTGCATGTAGTATCAGCTGATGTCATTAAAATCGACATTTTGTTGTTCTCTCACAACGGGTACATTGGGAATTGCATGGGTATTTTTCAAAGACTGGCTATAAATGGAGGCTTTAAAAGAGAGAGAAGGTAACTCAACCTTTGTGAGAATGGCCAAGCTTTGTCATTTTGATTCTCAATTTCTCTCTCTACTTGTTCTTACTATTTCGTTTAGCAACTGAGCTTTTGTCCTGCTATTAGTTATCTGGGTTAGTGTGTGAACTTAGTTTCAGTTCAGAGAATCCATTGTAATCAAACTTTAGTGTTAAGCTTGAAGGGTAGTGTATGTTTTCTTGTTTGTTTCCTTAAAAACAAGGGTGTTGTGAGGTTTGCTTGTTATAGCCTGTAAAAATAAGACTAGAAGGTTGCTTGTGAACCTGTGAAAATGAAAGGTCCAACGGTTTTCCTCTCCCTGCAAGTGAGGAGTTTCTTAGTAGATTCAAAACTTTTTAGTGAGCTAGAGGAGTGGATGTAGGTCAAGGAGGACTGAACCATTTTAATTCTAGGCTTTGCTTTTCTTTACCTTCATCACTATTTACTATTATTTCTGTTTGTTTAAGTTGTGTTTTGGATTGTGCTTTTGTTTTGATTTTCAAAGGCTTTTGAACTAGATTTCATAAAGTTTTAAATTTTTTAAGTTACAATTCAATTCACCTCCCCTCTTGGATTGCCACATTGGGATTATATCCGAGGTTTGCGCGAGACGGGTCAGGCCTTATATGCCGGTCAAAGTCTCGAAATGGGTCGTGACAATTTGTCATGTTAGATGGTCCACACTGTGTAGTGGGTTATGGTTGTATCTGAATATTTTAGTTAACTGATTTTTCTTAAATTATTTATTTAATATTTTGATATTACGATTGTGTTTTTTTATTCAAAAATATTATTTTCAAAGCTTATTATTTGTTAAATTGTTTTAATATGACTAATAAGCCGGATAAAAATAAGAAATTGAATAGATGTTTTGTTCTCGATTTGTGCGGGATGGACCGGGTCTCCAATTCAGTTTGTCTTGTATGCCGGTCATGACCCAATTTCGGGTCACGATAGTGGCACTACAAATCCAGAAGTTTCACTTTCGGTTGTAACCAATATATTGCAACCAACTCATCAGTTACAACGAATTTATCGCAACTTAATCTGAGTGACCCGCCTAGAATTTCACGAAAATTTGAAAGCTCCACCAAAAAATTCAGTTGTTACGATGAATTCGTCGCTAATTTTTGCGTCAACTTTGTAGGAATTGGTACTTTTTGGACGAATTCGTCACTACATTTAATCAAATTTCCATATAAAAAATGACACAAATACATGATTATCTCGTCTCAGCAAAACCAATACAATAATTGTCAATAATTGGGTGAAAAATAGAAAAATAAAAAAAATAAAATTGAATATTTGAAAGGGAACAATTAATTTATAAATAGTTGCAAGGAAATGATCACAAAATTTTGCGTCCATTTCATCGCAAAAATATTATTGTGAAGAATTCATCGCTAATTTTTGCTTCCATTTCATTGCGATCTGTACTTTTCCAACGTCACTACATTTAATCCAATTTTCCAATGAAAACAAATAAGTAAATTTCAATAATTGAGTGAAAATTTAAGAAATATGAAATTAAGAACAATTAATTTTCTATATATATATATATACACACTACATTAGTCCAATGTAGTCAAGCAATTTCTAAATGTAAAAAAAAAATTCTCAAATTACTGATTAACAAATATACAAGTTTAACAATCAGAGCATGACATTGCATTAAAAAGAAAAACATTACATGTGAGAGTTGAGAGCGACAAATGGTGAAGACTTATGTACACCTATGAATATGAACACTTTTGAACAGTTATGAATACTTTTGTACACATATAAACACCTATGAATATTTTTGTATGCCTATGAACCCATTTGGTGAATACCTTTGTACACTTGTGAACAAATATAAAGACCTTTTTACACTTACGAATACCTATGTACACCTTAGAATAGCTTTCTACACCTATGAACACCTTTGTACATTTATTAGACAAATTTTTTAACAATGTTGCGGCAAAAATTGGTCTCAATTCTTGCATCCATTTCATCGTAAAATATTTATGCGACGAAAAGACGCAACAATTGCATCCAATTTTGTCGCAACAATTTTTTGCGACGAAAATTGGAAGCTAAAATTTTGTCCATTTTGTCGCAAAATATTTTTCCGGTTAAATTTGGTCACAATCATTTTTTCTATTTGAAAACAAACACAAAATCATATACAATTATATTGTCCCATTGAAAACAATTCAATAAGTTTCAGTAATTAGGTGAAAATAACAAGAAATATTATCATAGATTCAATTTATTTTGAAATTAATGTCATCGGATAATACATTCTATTATAAAAACAACTTCATTCATCACTGTCGTCGTCATCCTTATCTTCGTCAACTTCTTCATCGTTCTCATCATAATATCATATTATGATCAAGATATAATGACGAGTATATTTAGTTGGCGTATTTTGCTACCAGATTTCAATATAACGCGTATATATATACAATTCGATTAGAAAAAGTAATATACCTTACATATTCAATGATGTATTGAATTTTAATCTTTTTTCTATTATTTATTAAATTAATATTCAAATAATATTAATTTTACAACTATGTATATCATCTTTTGTTTTTTCAGTTTGGTCGTGTTGAATGATACACATATAATAATAGTAAAATATAAACTTATTAGTCAAATTTACTAATGGCTATTTTTCAATTTGGAAATGATAGTGCAGTATATATTGTATATAACTATTGTGATTATTTCATGAATATTATCTTATGTTGATCTTCTTTTTTTTCAACAACGGAGATCTTTAATGAAGTCAAGAAATCATGTCACCCACAAATTTAGACCGCAAGTCATGTTGGATGTAATCTCAAAAATTTTGCGACAAACAGTCAATTTGTCGCAATTTTGAGACGAAAAATCATTTGGTCACCATTTTGTGACAAAAGTCATTTTGTCGCAACATTTTTGTGAGGAACATAAGTTTTGTCGCAATTTTGCGACAAACAGTTATTTTGTCTTTTTTTTTGCGATAAAACATCATTTTGTCACAATTTTACAACGAATAGTCGTTTTGTCACAATATTTTGCGACAAACAATCATTTTGTGGCAAGTTTTTGCGACCAACGGTCATTTTGTTGGAACTTTTTGAGACGAACATTCGTTTTGTCTCAACTTTGTGCTGCAAAATGTCATTTTGT
>CAODLS012802082.1:0-10813 GCA_948243855.1 Flueggea neowawraea
TGGTTGAGTTACATGCATCAACTTCACATAATCCCCCATGACCATATGAAGTAGCAACAAATGGAAACTAGGTTTTCCAATAGTTAGGTCATCTACCTTAACTAAGAAACCACTTTTAGTGCCAAAGTAGCTCCCACTCAAATACGATCTAACAAGTACTGTTATTGTTAGAACATGAATTAAAGGAAAAATTCAATAAGGTTACAACAGAATCTAATGCAAGAAAAGGTTCAGGTTTTGCACAAGACTAGCTCGCACAAGCCAACACCTTCAACTCCCACTTTTGAGTTGTCCCTTGCATGCTCAACTTGTTCTTTCCTTGAACTAGTTCGAGTACAATGAAGTCACGTCAAAAATTCAATGTGAGGATCCTTAAAATTGAATAAGCTGTCAACTAACGACGAAATTCAATAAAGAACATCGAACAAGGTAACTCTTCTCACTTTTGTGAGTTTGAGCTACATTGTTTCAAAAGTGCATTGGTCACATGTGATGTACCTTTGGCAGTTAACATTTTACTCACAAAATGTTAATGTTGTTCATGTTCAAGGTTTTCCTCAAAATTCTGTCTAATCTTTCACTTCTTATGGACTTAAGATTCTTAAACCTTTTTTCTTTCCTTTATATTGGAATTTATCCAATAAAATTAGACATTGTCGAATTCCTCACAGTCTCTCCCATGAGACAAATGTGGGTTAAGTGTAGCTCGATTTGCTCCTAACTTCTAGGCAAGAAGTGGTAACAACTTGGACTTTGTCCTTGATCAAATTATGACCAGTATCACTAGCTCTCTAATCATGTAGACCTTACGCCTCTACTTGCATGATTAGGACATTTGTAACAAATATCAGTATCGATGGTCAAAGACTATGAGCTAAGTTAATGTCACGTCAACTAACCGCTCATTAAATGCAACTTACATGTATATTGCATCTTGATACTTGTAAAATAACCAAGTGACTACATCATCTTTTATACTAATAAGATGATGGATGTAGTGAAATTTCTCACTACTACGTCTTATAGACATTATGATCCAAATTGTTGAGCGGTATTCTACTTTTCTTTGAATTCGGTCTTAACCAAGTTCAAATTAGGCACGAGCTTTTGTTACTAGAGTACACATTAGATTATCATAATCTAAGAGTTAACGATTGTTGTCACCTAAGCCCAACGTAGCTCAACATATGTCCACGTATGGCTCGGCATCAATCGATTTTATAAGCAGTGAATATCACAAATATATGACAAACAATAAGACTTAGTTGCACACAAGTAATCCACAGCAATACACATATATTTACTATCCAACCAAAAATTAAACTAGCATAGCCTTTTATTAAGTTTTGAATCGAAAAGCACACTGAGTGTTCAATTACCATATCGGTCTTAATAATTAACTATACTATATTTAATTTCATAGGTAGTAAATAATGACTGTTTGGATTCTCTTTTAAAGTCACACGACTTAGGGGAATTTATGTTGTCATCTCAATTATCTCAATTATTAAGGCAGACTCAATAATTGGCCAATATATTAACGCATAAAATATTGAAAATGAAATTAAGGCAAATCAACACAATAATAAGCCAAAATAATAAATGAAATCAACATCATTTATTGAACTAACATGCATCCAAACAATCAATCTCAATGTTAATACATATATATTAACATTGGGCAGCATTATCACACAAATAATGCTTATTAAAATTACCCCAAAATAATACTACACGAATATAGTATTATATCGTTCGCGTTTGTCTCCCAATTGGCCACACAATGAATCACAATCCAACTTGTTGGAATAGAATTCATAAGTGGTCACACTAACTTCTCAAGAATTCTACAAATCATACGACCTTAAAGTGGATCTCTCACTTCTCACGATCTCTTTTCATGCTCATGGAGTAATATTGGACATTTATGCACTAAATGCATAATTATATTCTACCAATTAAGACCACCATATTCCCAAAATACTCATTTGGGAGTCGTGCAAATTTTCTTAATTCGCACTTTGTTCGATGCAATATGGTTTTACCTCATTAGTTTATTTGTAATAAATTACAAATAAAATGGGTATAAATATATACACGTGCATTACCCAAATAATTGAAATTTCATTCCAATTATCTAAATGAGAACCATATTTGTACGTTTCCAAATCAATTATTTTGAAAAACTAATTTCCAAAATAATTCTTGGAACAAAATTCATTTTTCACAAATTTTCAACAATTTTTATACACCAAACAAATTGTTAAAAATTGATCTTAAATTCAAAAAATTGTAAAAAATATACTAAAAATTTCACAAAAATAAAAAATAATTTCTCTGAAAATTTCGGAAAAATGGTCATCTGGACACGTGTCACGCGTTCACACGTGCCACTTGGATGATGCCCACACGCAACAACGCACCGACACGCGTCGCAAGTGCACCATCCAATCCACTGCCACGTGTCATCATCACAGATGTACACTTGTCATCACAGGACACGTGCCACTCTGTGATTCGACCACATGGACATACGCAATATGACATCGCCACGTGTTGCCCAACGTGCCATGTGGTGCGGTCTGATTGGTCCACGTTGAGCCAATGAGGATGCACCACGTGGCCTTTTGGATAAGATAAAACAAATTCATCTGTAAATTTCTCACCCAGTATTTTGCGATAGGATTTTCGTCGATTTGACGACCTTTCCGATGGAATTTTGCGACGAAACTTGGGCAGTTTATGTTTTTAAGGTCTCTGATTCAAATATTTTGTAAGAATTCTCAAATTCTAACTTTCAGTTTTTGGCTCCAGACAGACTCGAACCAAAAATCGCGTTGGAGATAAAAAGTCGAATGCAATAAAAATACAGTAGGCATCCTAGATAGAGACAACAATATTTTCGAATCAAGTTCGAAAAAAATCCCTACTGGCTCTGATACCAATGAAGGAATCGAGTACCTGTTTAACAAATAAACAGTATAAAAAATAGGCGGTTCAAGTTACTTACCTCGATTCCGGCGGAAGCATAGCAACAGACAACAACTGTAGAACCAGGTTTAGATGTTGGTCTCGCGAGAAAACCACGGTCGGATAGTCGACGGGAATGCTCGGCTTGTTCACAGTCTAGATGCCACACGGATCGACACCATCGACAAACAATTCACTGTGCGAGGAGATCGAGGAAGGATGAGGGAGGGAGAAACATTTTCACCCTTCCTCTTTTTTTTTTTCCTTTTCTTTTCTTTTCTTCTCCTCCTCTCTTTTCTTTCTTTCTTTCCTTTCCTTCTCATTTTCTCCACCTCCTCTCTTCACTTTCTCCATTTATAGGCAACCAAGTGAGCCTTCATTGGGCCCATTATGGGCCTTATGGGCTCATGGGCCTAATAGGCCCAACTCAATTGGACTTACCAATTGGTCTCGATTTACGGTCTCAATTCACATCTTGACCGACCGGTTCGGTTCACCAGTCATGGACGGACCACTTTTCTAACTGCATTTAAAAGTAAAAAAGCAAGTGCTTGAATAGCTAAGCTTGAAGAATTCAGAAACAAAGAAGGATAGGAAAAGGGACTAGTACTCTAAAGCTAGATTATTAAGCTAATTAAAGTCCATACAATCTTCAACAAAAAGCTGTCAAAAAAAACATTGACAAAAAAGCTCTTAATTATGATCTTATTTGAGTGGATCGCATGCATTACCGGATAACATTAAATTTGTTTAAAACAGAAACAGAAAAATTGGGATATTTGTTTGAAGTACATATAGTAAAAGTTGATATATAATTAAGTAGGTTGTATGCATAATAGTGAAAACATATTGAGAATGATACGAACTTTTTTAGACGTAAATTGCTTTATCCTAAATGCAATATACTTTAAACATATGCTGCAATTGAATATATAAAAACGAAAGCGTTTATATATATATTTTCTAGATATGATTTTTTGATCTAGTAAATGAAGAAACAATTAGAAGTTTTTAAAATTATATATTCTTGTTGAAAAATCGAGTATGTTCATGACGCTAATGGGTGGAACAAGGTCCGTCAATTATTGGATTAATTGACGAGTTAATTGGTCGTGAACTTTTATAATGAGCCAAGAAAGCCTAATTGATTTATTGAGAAAGCCAACCCATTTTCTAGAACATTCTTGCATGTGCAAGAATAAGAAAAAAGAAAAAAAATGGAAAGAATGGATAAGAAGGAAAAATAAATATAAAAAGAAAAGAGGGAGATATTTTATTTTTCACTTCTTCCATTTTCTTTCTAGACCCACCAATGTCTCTCTCATCTCTCCCACTCACTTCTTTTTCCTTGTTTGGAGACAAAGAAAGGAAAGGAAGTTTGGTCTTTCTAAGTCTAACTCGATCCTTTAGTTGGTTCCTAAATTGCATTTTTATCATTTGTTCCTGTCCATTAAAGTCGTGATTCAACTATCAAGAATTGCTTGGATTCTTTACTCTTGTTGTTTGTGCTGGACTACGAGATAACATCTAGATCCTTGTTTGCTTCTGCTGATTATACTGTTTGTCTGTATACCTTTTGTATACCTTCAATACTCAACGTGGCCTAAACACAGGGGTTAAGTAGCTGATTTTTTTTTTTTAATGAATCATACGGTAGCCTTTATCGACCCATGAAAAGGTACGTGCAAACAAGTTTAAAATAAATTTTATTGCCTTTTGAGTGACGACGAAATTGCAGCCATTGAAGATTATAAAGGACATTTAAAATCTAATTTCATATTGGTGACGATCAAATCTTGCGCACGAAAAAGAAGAAAACAACATTTACCATAAAATAAATCAAAATGCGGTTACTATAGTCGACAATTTAACAACCATACTCCTAAATAATTAAAAAAAAATACCACATAATTATAAAATATGTACCTTCTCGAACATATAAGAGCTTACTCGAATGTTCAGCATTTCTCTCTTCAATTTTCACCACATAAGTTTAGTGATCTTGACAAATATTTAATTTACAAATGACATCACTAATTAAAGTTTTGCGGCTTTAATCTCTACTTAAAAAATTGGTTTGGCGACTTAAGGCGGTTTTTTATTTATTTTTGAAGAAAAGTTTTCAAACATATAGTGCCTACTCCAATTTGATTTGTGCACCTAATTAAAACAATAAATTTCATCTCTATTTTATCTAGAAACATACAATTATTAGACAATTAAATCTTTTATAGATTGTGATGTTGTATGGATAGAATTAATGACTTCTGACCCCTTCAATTGGACATTAGACCTCATCCAAAATATGAAATCATTTTAAAAAATTGACATAATTTATAAAGGGCGGCTAAAAATTAGGTGTACCTAGTTTATTTTGTTATTAATTTTGTCGAGGCAAATAATCGTTTAATTATAAGTTATAAGTATTTTTTTATCTTAAACTGTGCAAAAACAGCCTCTCCAAGTACAATATTTCAATCAGTTGAGTTGGACGATCGTTAAAAAATATGGTCTAACATAACTTATTACATAAAGAATTATTTTGGGCAATGGAAAAGGACAAGGGAAGAAAAAGTCAATTTGAAACATCCAAAATCTTTTATGCATTGTGATAAATTGATCTGGGTTGGGTAGTTGCTAGTTTGAGGACTTCCCTCCACATTCATTCATTCATTCATTCATTCATATCTGACTTTGACACATAAAAGAGACAGATTCATGAAAATGATGATATTTTCAACTGTAAGAAAAGTCTAGATTGTTTCGCCACCAAAAAATCCTTCAGGACAACCTGCGTTCGTGTTCATCCCATTGTTGTACACTCCCATCTACATTCACTTTACTCTTTTCAGACCCAACTGTACCACACAAAACCTTTCTTAATATATTATCTTAGACAACAAGTGTCCAAAATTTATATTATTCGATCAATCCTCACTTCATATGAGAATTAAACAAAAAAATTTCTTCGTATATTTATTTTTTATAAGTCATTTTATGATCCTATCGAAAATTTATGTATTCTCAATCATTTAAAATTAGAAATGACGCTAATACCAATTAATTACAAAAATCTCGATATTTTCTTAGTATATTTAATTGGTCCATATTCACTGATTGACATAGTCCACAGGAGTTGGCCAAAATTTTGTCTATAGTTCTATTCACATAACCCTTACGCGTTGGCTAAAATTTTGTCCATATTCATCCGTTAATTTTGTTTTGTTTGTGATTGGCTCTGAAAAATTTAATAGTAGATTTTAGAATTGTTTGTATGACATTTAAGTGCTCAATATTATTTAAGTTGCGCCACACAAAACTAAAAGGCGCCATTTTTTAAAGTTGCCATTGCTTAAGTTGAAACAATATTCTGTCTTGCTCAAGTGTTTTCATTGTACCAACCAAATCATATATCATCTCACTTAACTATAATTATTAACAATAATAATATAATAATCATATATAATTGAACATTTGAGATTCCACAAAATAAGCTTTCACAAGCAAATTATAAATGATATCATTGATGACCTAATATTCTCATATTTAATAAGAAACATTACAAAATTTTAAAGTTTTTAATATCAAGCGATGAAGGAGCAAAGCAAATAACAGAAGCAGGCCACCAGCTCCGTCGTCCGGCCAGGCCGTACTTTCTCTAACCCAAAACTCTACCTATTACACGGTGGTTCCACCTGTAATTTCCATATTTACTTTTGCCTCTCCTATATTAATTAAATACATCTTTCATTATTTACATTTTGATCCCGTTTGCTGTGACATTCATCACCGTTGGATTATCCACGTCAGCACCATCACATCACCGAGCAAGCATTAGGATTCTCGTCGCTGAACATTTGTGGCGCATGATGCTGTTGATGGTAGTTCATCACATAACCACCGTGAGTATGATGATCCATCACATACCCCTGGCTCACGTACGCCTGGTTCTCATGCACCGGGCGCATCATATACTGATTTGGCTGGTACGGCTCTACGGCGTAGTTTTGATTGTAATAACCGTCAAACCAGTACATTGGAGCTGGGGGTGGGTACCCGTGGTACTCCATTTTGTTCACCTCCACCTTTGCTCCTCCTTCCGCCGCAGCGGCCGGTGGTGCTGCATCGTTCTTCTCCGCCTTCGCTTCTCCTCCTTTTTTCTCCTGTTTCTTCTCACCGCCGCTGTCTTTCTTATCTTCTTTTTTCTCCTCTTTCTTATCGTCTTTCTTCTCCCCCGGCGCCGCCACTTCCACCGCTCTCTTCAGCTTCTCCTTCAAGTACGAAACTAATTGCTTAACGTCCATTGTTCCAGTTACCGCTACGGTGTCCTTGGCTTTGTCAACGACGACGTCACTAACTCCTGTTAAAATAAACGAAAACCAGACACGTTAGCTTCCGTCATCATTTAACTAATCAATATATATATATAATAATTAGACGACAAATAATTTTTTATTTAATTGGCAAGTGATATGTTATGTATTATTTCTTAATGTTTTTTTAAAAAATAGCTACTTAATAACAATATATATATATATAAATTTGAAAGTTTTTCCAAAATTGTGACTATTGATATTTTAACTGATTGACATGCGATTTTTTTATATATCTTTTTTTTTTTTTTGTAATATAATATAAAAAATTTCTAAAATTAATAATTACATAA
The DNA here is from genome assembly GCA_948243855.1 of Flueggea neowawraea. Lineage (NCBI taxonomy): Eukaryota > Viridiplantae > Streptophyta > Magnoliopsida > Malpighiales > Phyllanthaceae > Flueggea > Flueggea neowawraea. The sequence continues at coordinate 7,637 of CAODLS012802082.1, forward strand.
CAGAAAAAAAATTAGTATAAGTATTAATATATACATTTAAATAATATTATATATATTATTTTACTTATAAATATAGTTATATAAATTTAACTTTATGATGAAAAATTTGGTTTGTAAATTTGATATATAACTTTGTAGTTAACAGATGATTTAGAATAGACTAACGAAATATCAACGTATTAGACTTTTTAAAAATGGAGATTCAGATATAAAAATTAGTGATGATTTGATACTTTCGATCAAACTATGAAGATATTAGTTATATTGGCTTAATTCAAAATATACATATGCATTAATTTTATTAATATTATAATAAATAAATTAATTTTTTTTATTTTAATAAATTTATATATATTTTTAAAAAATAATATATTTAATTCATGAAAGAATTATAAATAAAATTAAAAAATTTTATAATAATTTTAAATATTTAATAGTTATAATTTTTTTTCTTTGATTTTTCTCATTGAAGAAATAATTTTAAAAATATTTTTGAAACAAAAAATATATTATTTATTAATTTAAATAAAAATATTGTAATTTCTAATTTGCGACCGACTTCGGATTCCGTCATCGTTACCAAGATTAGTTTAATGTAATTCAAATAATTATTTTTTTAATCACCTTTAGTCTTCGCTACGATTTTCTTAATCTTCGAAATGCAACCATCGCAGTGTAACCTCATCTTCAAAACGACTGTGCTCTGAACCAAAACAAAGTTAAAAAAATTAATTAATTAACTAACAAATACTTCGGAATTAACGCGACATCAACAGACAGGTTGAGAAAATAATTTAAAATTAATAATTACCTCTTTTGGTGGTTTTTTCTCTTCCGACTTCTTCTCCTCCGGTTTCTTATCATCCGACTTCTTCTCCTCCACGTTCTTATCGCCGCCGCCGTCTTTCTTTGGCAGAGGAGACACAATTTCCACCTTCTTCTTCGTTTTCTCCTCCAACCTCTCTTTGACTTTGTTGGGGTCAACTTTCCCGGTCACGGTCAGCTTGTTGCCCGCACAATCCGTCTTCACATCCTCCACGCCTAAACCAAACATACAGAGAGAACCGTGTCAGTAACGAACAAAATACGCAACGGTTTTCCAGTTTTTGGAGTAAAAAACACGCGTCAATCACAGCAACAAATGCGGATCTCAGGTACGTGAGTCCCACTCTCTCACCGTCTAAGTGTTTAACGGCACGTTTAACTTTCTTGGCACATCCTTCACAATGCATGTCCATCTTGTAAACGGAAACAACTTTTCCGTCATCCTTCGGCTTCTTCTCGCCTTCGGCTTTGGCTCCATCTTTCTGAAGAAAAAGACAAACACTAATTAGCCACACTGAATTGAGCTAACTAATTGAGTAATTAAGCTTAATTAACCAACTAACTAACTAACCTCAGCACCCATCGGTTGGTTAGGGAGTGATTAGAAAGAAAATTAGGTGTGACTATTGAGTAATCAGAAGGTGGGTAGAGATTAATAGGATTGTTTTTGAAGAGAGGAAATGGAGGCAAAGAGGAGAATATATAGAGAGCGAACAGATGAGGTCTTTGCGGTTGTGGATGTATGTATGTATGTATGTATGTATGTATGTATGTATGTGTTGGTGATGGGTGTGGCTGATGAGGTCAGCATGGGTGGACGCCTCGTTGGACTAATGGTTGTCCAGAAACGACGGCATTGTTAGCAAATCATCTGGTTTTGACTAGACCATGACTATTGACTACTCAACCTCAATTTACATAAATACCCTCAGATGTACTTTTTTAATGGCATTATAAATTTTGACAAAGATTCATTTTTGTAATTAAAAAAATTATATTAAATTTATTCAAAATTTAATTTTTCAAATATAATGGTTTAAAAAATTTAGAAATAATTAAAATTTTCAGCTATGTAGGATGCGTTTATTTGTCGTAGATTCAACTATTTAAAAAAACATATTGCATTATTCATACATGTTTGTCTAGATGATATATTGGTTCGTATATTTACTAAAGACAAAAAAAAGTTCTACAACTTTTCAAAAATACTCTTGTTTTCAATAACCATCTTATTTCTACTTATTTTCTTATAGTTTTAAAAGAATAATACATAGCAATTAATATCCTCAAACTCAACAAATAAAATTAGTTAAGTGTAATACTGTAATTTGCTAATAATTAGTAGAATTATGAAAAATGTACCTATGTTTTAAGAATCTCAAAATAAAAAATGTGTTTATAATGTTAAGATGAATGAAAATTTTTTAATTCAATTAAAAAGGGAATACCAATTCTTAATAATGACAATTTTAATAGAATATGCTAAAATTCAGTTATAGCAGGAATGCCAATTTTAATAGAAAAAAAAACAAATTAGTGGTCTAAAAAAATTTGAGTTAATTGTTTTCATTTAAAAATAAAAATATCTTTATAGAGACAAAATTAAAAATTTTATAATAATTAAATCTACTTTGATATATCAAAACACAATTTACTTTTGTAATATGTTAATCCAGTCTACCTCAAACAAACACACTTTTGAAGGCTATCACGACACTATTGAAAGTACACATCGCGCTCTTTTACTGCTTCAACAATACAAAGAAACAAACTCTAAGACATTCGACACCGTCGTCGAAACATTTCAGCATTATAACTGTTGGATCAAGAGTGATCAACATTAAGTTCTTTTTTATGTTTTGATGATAAGCAAAACGTTTGACTTGAAGAGAAACAAGTTGGAGAGCTCGAAGTTGCGAAACAAGCCACTGCAAGTGTTTCACGTACATTAGAAGTGTGTCACGTACGTGAGATAGGGTCTGAAGAAAAGCAAAAGTCACTGGAACCCTCTGAAGCACGTTTCACGTACGTGTGTCATAATTAACGTATGTAAGATATAAGTTCACGTACGCAAAGCTTGCTCAAAGATGATCAACGTACGTGAGATGAAAAACAAACGTACGTAAGCTGGAGAATTTGCAGATGACGTACGTGAGGATAAAGTGACGTACGTGAGAATGACACAGATAGCTGCAACGGGCTAGAAACGTACTCCAACGGCTAGTTTATCTCCACCAATAGTCAAATCACTTGGAGAAGCTATAAATACATCAAGAAAGGGCAGAAAAAATGTGGATGATCATATGCTTTGAAGTCCAAATCATTTTCATCATTCCCCTCACTCCAAAACAC
>CAODLS012802118.1:0-11011 GCA_948243855.1 Flueggea neowawraea
TCTTGAAAATGAGGCCAACTTGAGTCACTATCCTTTCTTTCCACCAAAACACTCAAGCCACTCCCACCACTTTGATGGTTTAAAAATCCCTCCTTTCTGCTTCCGTTTCTTCTTGACAGTTTATTGCCATGTCCTCTGGTGCCACCTTCCATTTCGAAACCAATGCTTCTGATTGGTAATTTTGATGATGGAGACGCATTTGCTTCATCCCCTGTCAAAAACAAATAAGAATTAATAAACAAATTCACATATATGATAACTAAGATACCGATACTGGAGTCAACTCCAGTAAAACGTAACAATGGTGCAAATTATAGTGGTTAAAGCTAATGAAGATATAAATTCAAGAAGTTGTTACCTAGAGCCAAGAAACAAGAAACCAAGTTCCTCACTCGCCATCTATTGAACCGAGTCATTGTCCATGGAGTGGACATTTTCATTTATTTCAAGAATTCAATTGTGCTAAAAATTCATTGTGAAGAAAAAAAGAAGGGTTTTTTGAGAAAGATGAAGTAAGAGAAGTTGAGGTACTTAAATGAGAAGAGGGGAAGTATTTGAATTTGAAAAAAGGGAGAGCATGAATTGGGGAGTTAAAATAGAGTAATGAAACAATGATTATTTGTGAAACGGTTATTATATTTTAACACATGGTGAAAGAAGGGAAAAAATTTGTGGAGAGATAGTTGTCAATCTTCTTTATTATCTTTTTAAAGTCAAAACAGTTTCCACACTTGGTTCTTTTTTCCTCTCGTACACCTGAGAAAACCTCGGTGGCACGGCTTGTGATATTTCTAGATTACTAGTTTAAAAATGAAAATAATTCTTGCTATACGTTTGCATTGCTTCTCTTTCATGCAATAATGTTAATTTTGGTTAGTTTTGTCTCCATACTTTGTTTTTTCAATTTCTTTTTGAGTATTTCAGGGTTGATGTTCCAATTAATTTTTTTAAAATTCTTTGATAAAACAATTATCGCAATTTTACTTTTCGTGGGTTATATTACATGATGTTTTAAACAATATCATTTCTAAGCTAAATCAGCCTAGTTGAATTAGTTTTAAGAGTGGGTTGGTCTATTTTCATTCAAAGAATATTTTAAACGATATAGTGTTGAAAATAAATATCCATAAAAAAAGATTTCTGTTATTGATATTTCATCTACGTATTAGTTCTATTTAATTTTTATGACAACCAGCTGTAACATATTACTGTCCACTTCAAAATAAAAATATATTATTCTGTGTTTGTTTGGGAGAATAGAATATGTTGAAATTGAAGTAATATTTTCTTTAAGATTGGTGAAGTTATGGTGATGTAATTCAAAGTGGGACGGATTGGAGATGAAAATGGCAAGTTTTGGCAAAACAATGAAGGACATATGTCCTTGCTGGTGTAATGCTTTGTTTAAGCGGTTTGACACATAGATGCGATTTCCAGCCCGTGTCTTCAAAGCTTTTGACTGTGTCTTACATTTCTTGTCCGTGTCTTGATCTCTGAAGGATTTTAGACGTGTTTTAGGGTTTAGAATGGTTTATTTTGACTTGTATTCATTGAAAACTATATAAGATGGCTTAGAAACAATCTTAGTAGCCTTTTGAATGCCGTTGTAAGCTTTGTAGCTTGTTTTGATTCGGGAATAATAGAATTACTAGTTCTTTGTCCGTAGACGTAGATTGAATTAATCGAACCACGTAAATCTTGTGTTCTTGTGTGATTGCTCTTGTTTATTTTCGCATTCTTCTATCATCTGTTTTTCTAACAGAGCATATAACATATTTAATAGGCTTTATAATGATTGATGATGAATAAATAGTATAAAATTAGAGACATGACATGTTTTATTTTTATAAAATTAGTTATACACTATCCTTTTAAACCAGTCCTGACTGTCATAATTTAAGATATATAGCTTGTAGAACAAGAAATAGAAATTGTTATAGCGATACATACTCGTGAATCATGATTAAACCCAAAATTATTTGTTTATGTACAGAAATATTCTTTAACTTTTTTTTGACAAGTCATTTCATATATTGAATTGAATTCTGCCAAATTTTAGTGTTAGAATTGAATTCAATATCTACAAATTCATTATTTTTCCTTTTGAAATTTCATGCCTACTTTTTAATTAATATTTTTAATAGCTTTTTTTATGAAATAACAAAGAACTGATGTATTTGTGAAAATAAAAGTACGAACACGATTATTGATTCGTAAATACCATAAACTAAAAAACTTTACTTTTTAATTGCATTAGCAATTATTCTTTTATTATTAATTATTGCAGAATTTACGCATAATTACAACCTTTAAGGTATGTCTTAATGGAGACATGCCCAAATATAATAAAACGAAAAAACCAATAAACAAAAATAATTGGCAACACCAATAACATGATTATCAGCTCAATAATGTATCAAGGTCACATTATATCCAACCACAGCATCCATATTCACAGCTGAATAGGTCCTTGCCAAGCAATACCCAAGAGCAAGCTGGAAAACCCTGTGCCGCCGACGATTGGCATCTCTCTGACCTCGTTCATGATCGGATTCCGGGCAAGCACACTGAATGTGCTACCATTAAAAGGTCCAGAAATGAACCCAATGGTTAGTGACATTAGAAAGCTAAGCTCATTCTGTGATGCAATAACATAAATCCCTTGAGCACGTCCCAAAACCGTAGAGTTAAGTTCAGGTGTAACCGTGAGTGGATTATCCATCACAACTATGGTTCCAAAACTTGGGTTCGGGCCGGTGTAATTGGCCGGGCTCGTGACTCGGACCGCCGTGGGATTTGGTTCGCTAACAATGTCATGCATGTAGAATTGGATTTTGGTCACCTTAGCCTTTAAAGCCACGGTGCCGGTGTAGGAAAATGCAAGAAAAAATGCAAATAGAAGCAAAATTTTGCTCTCTAAAGCCATTGATGATGATAAAGTAAGTCTTTCTTGGCAACACAATTAAGTTTATAAGAGATGGCAAACGGGCGGTACGTTTTTATATGTGTTAGAGGATGCTGTTATAATTGACTGAATTCATTGAATATGGTTTTGATCAATTAATTACGAGATATGTACGGCCTTAAAGGGTTGAAGCTTGATTTTGGAATTTAATATTGCCAAGATGCAATGGCTGAAACATTCTTCGGGTTAAGAATATGCACAATCAAGATTGTTAGACCAAATCAATACGTATGGACCGGATTGGTGATATGAAGAATATTATTATTATTATTATTATTATTATTATTATTATTATTATTATTATTATTATTATTATACATCAATATTTTTTTGTCCTTTCTCCAAGCCATCCTTTTGGAGTTTTGACTTTGAGAGATTGGCAATAACCACGAAAAGATAAATAATGCTTTTCAAGGCCTTGTTCCGAGGAGGAAGCTAGCGTTGCATTGTCTATATCAGCATTTCTTTCGGTACTTGTCTATCAGAATTTTGTCAACGATAACAAAGACGTGAAATAGATTGAATGACTTTGAATTGAGATTGCTTGACATATCGATACAACTATTATTATTACTATTTGTTTATTATGTATTGTTATTATGGACTATGGTATTCTAATTTGTGTAACATGAACTCAGACTTATTTGACTCAACTCAATAAACTAATACAGAAGCTCACAAATGAGGCTTTATTTCAAGAATATTTGCAAAATTACATTTGTGCCATCACATTTTTTCTATAAATAAGAGTTTCTATTACATTTGAAAGATACATTTTCTACTCCCACACTTTACACCTAAAACTCTGTCGATTTAAACACTAACTTGAGCGTCGGAGAGTACCTCGAAGACCAACCGACCTCATTTTCATTTGTTCTTGCAGGATAAAAGGCGATTCAAGGTGTTTGTTCATCCATTTCATTCCTATTGTGGATTTGAGGCAACAACAATTGGCGTCGTTTGTGGGACTCGAGCAAAAAGCCATCGAGTTAAAGTTGTGTTCTCAAACCCCTTAGCCTCGACTGGGAGGCTATTGTAGTGTCATGCTCTCACATCGCCTAAAAGTGGAGGCCAATGTTAGGTTATAAGTACTTTCCTCCCTCAAACAATTGAGGCACCTTTTATTGGACAAAACCGTGAGGGTCCATGAGTTCAGAGTGGACAATACCTCAGTAGATGGGCCTAGCGCGCGGACATGACCTGCAACACTAATAAATTTAATTCGTGCATTTCGAGTTTTATGTTCAATATTCCTGTTTTTGTCTCAACTTATTAACAACGTTTTCACCACCTCGGTTATGTGCACATGAACAAACCCTAGAAAAAAAGAACATGGTCAAATGTTAGAGATGAGAGTACTCTGAAACTCAAGTTTGAATTTTTACAGAGTTTTGGTGTATTTTGCAGATGATAAAAAAGTGCCTAAAGTGCGAGCGAGTTTTCTATTTATAGAGGACTGAGTGATAAGAGCGTATAAACCCATTTGTTCTTATCAATCTCCTCTTTAGGGATATCGCTTGATCCCCTTAAATACGCTTTCTAAGTTTCATCTTGATCTCTTACTAATTATTTGCTAATTATTTTGTAGAAAACATGTAAATAATCTGCAAAATGAATTCTCTAGAATGTGGGTCCATTTATTTATGGAACGTTTTTAGATGTTCAATTTCGAAAGTCTTAGTGGACTTTCTAGGTCTCAGAATCCAGAACATACGTATTTCAAGTTTCAAATAATTTTCACATTTATTATGAAAACTGTAACCTAATTAAGTTAAAAAAAACTGGAGTCAAACAAAAATCGTGGCCGACGCCAATATTTTTCTAATTTCCATCATTCATGGTCAAATTCCTAGTGGTTTTTTGTTGTAGCATCTTAACAACATAGGAGGAACAAAATAAGGAGAAGAACTAGCTCTTTCATAAGTATTTTATCCTCACTCATCTTCAACGAAGTTTGGAAATTTTTTTCTTGAATACAAGTGGAATATTTCAACCAAAGGTTAATGGCGGAAGACATACTCCATTTTTTAAAAAAAAAAAAACTTAATGTAAAATCATTTATACCGATTAGGGTAATTTGACTCGTAAAGATCGGAGACTCCACCTTTAGGCCAATATTGAAAGGTCGTTACCTAAATTAACAATAAGATTTGTTTGTTCGTCTAACTTTCAATTGCTCAACATCATGTGCTTCAACGCTTCAGTGCTCCTATGCTTTTCACTGTCCTTAGTCTGCGACTCCTCGGTTTCTCAGCTTCCCATCTACTCAGTTTCACAGGTTTGCAACTTCACAGCTCCTCAGCTCTTCAAGTCTATAGCTTTCACAAGGGGAAGGGATGGGGACTTGCTTTCCATCCTCTCTCTGATACTCAATTCATTTATTGTTCCTACTAATTAAGGTAAAGTGAAGTATGATTCATTTATCTGAAAAATGAGGTAGTGTGAGGTATTTAATACAATGAAAGATTGATTATTTGCTAATTGTTTTGCACTTTTCGTGTGCCACATGATCAGTGGACTTGGCTTGTTAGGTTTTGCGCTTGAATTTGGAATTGGATTTAGTGGGCTTGACTTATACTATACATAAATGACTACTCACTCTTATTTACAAGTTTTTTGAAAAAAAGAGAAGTAAAATTCTCAATGCCATGGATGTGAATACTCTTAAACCACAAAAAAAAAATAGAATTAATTGAGGAAGTTCAATTTTCAAATTTTAGAAAAAGAAGTTTTGAACGAAAATTCAAGCGCAATGAATTACTTTTTTTTTTGAATAATAATTTAATTAGTTAGTACATCGATTGACATAAAATTAAATAAAATGGAAAGGAAACGTGAAATCAATATGATCTAATACATAATTTTATTGAACATTATTGAAAAAAAAACAGCCTCATTTGTTGTCAATATGATCTAATACATATTTTTCTTGATAAGTGACCTAATGCATATTTAGAAATTGTCCAAAGAAAAAATATCCATACCTGACATTTCATATTGTTCAATATAGTTTATTTAGTTTTTCTCAATATTTGTTTAATAATCCATATATCAATGTTGGAAATGTTACTGATCATTAAGTCCTTCATGGGCATGTGGATGTAACAAACTGAAAGAAAAACTTCTGGTTTAGTGGTGATTGCAAATAACTTTTTCGCTAAGTAAAATTCGCACAGAATGTCGTCACGAATACCCTGAACCCTACTAGCTTATAACCTCTAGAGTCAACGGTATAACCCTACAATATCGTAGCGAAATGTCGAGTTTTCACATGGAATTTTTTTTGTCGCTTGTCTTGGTCGATGTCTAGGGTTTATTTATTCATGAAAGGAATTACATTTTTTGTGAGGACCAATTTTAATATTTGTCTTTTCTGGATCGAACTGTAATATTTTTATTTATTTATATTTAGTATTAAATGAATTTTATTTTTGTTTTCAAAAATAGTAAATTTAGCAACGAATTTTTTAACAAACTTTTTGACAAAATTCATCACAATGAAACTTTTACTTCGCCGCTACGTTTGTTGACTTTTGGTCAGGACGATGTCTTAATTTTTTTAAATACTTTTAAATTTTTGTGATCACTTTTGGGGAGTAATTTTGGGAGAATTTGATTGTTCTTGGACTAAATTATTCATTATTGACTTATCGGAAAAATTAAAGAAAAAGACTAAAAGAGTGCAAAAACATTTTCCAAAAGGGACCGATCTGAAATTGTTCAAAATAGGGCTCTGGTTTCTGAACCGAATTTTCTTTGTTTTCTCCAGACTTGAAGTTTTCGTACCAAGATTAAAATTTGTTAAAAATCAGGCTCCGAATTTCTAAAAACCGGTACTGGAATATTGTCAAGAACGACGATTTTGTAATTTTTGAAGATGCAACCATGGGAGACCATAAGAGAGGATTTCACAAATTACCTTAGATTATCACATCATGCATGTAAAATTGGATCTGTGCTACCTTGGGTCTCAAGGCATCGGTGTTAGTGCAGGCTAACACGAAAAGTTTAAAGAGAAACAAAGACATAGTTCTTGTTTTAAATGCCATGGCTATGAAGCAAAATTAATATGCACTTAGAAAGAGAGACCGAATGTGATTTGTTTTTTGCTATGCAAGTGTGAAGGGTAGAGAAATGGTACCTATATATACGGATTATTAGAGTCTTGATTTACCTCAAGCGGATAACTTTTTTCTATAAACGAGAGTTACTGGAGTTTCTACAACTTTTTGGTTTAGGGCAAAATTCATTGTGGTCCCCGAGGTTTGACCATATCTCTCGTGCGGTCCCTCTATTTTGAAAACCATTCTCTTCGGTCCCTGACCATATCTGCCGTCAGTTAAGTTAAACGGGACACGCGAAATGTCTAAAATGCCTATGCCACGTCATTTGGTAAAAGTCAAATACCAAAAGAACTCTCTTCCTCTCTCTTCACTTTACCTTTCCCTCCCTCTCTCTTCACTCTCCTGTAACTCTGTCTCTCTTGGTGTTCACTTTCTGTGATCGGCCCTAAATTCCCTCTGACGATTTGCTCGTCTCTATTGACTCTTACGTTGCCCGTGAATTTGTCTTCAGTCTTTCTCCGTTACTCTCCATTTTGGTTACTCTATATTTGTCGTTGCTGAAATAGCAGGGTGGGTTGGCTCCTACTATAATTGCGACTATCAGCGATGGTGGCTTCTGGGTAAGTGGAAAAAATGGGTAATGGCAAGACTTGACATAGGGTTTTGAAAAATGGGTAATGGGTTTGAGATTTGACATAGGGTTTTGAAGTCGAATGTCACCTGGGTTCGGTTGAGAATGTGCAATGGTTTTGATAGTCTATTTAATTAGAAAATTAGGTATAGTGTGAGTATTTTATTTTATGTGATGCTTTTTGTATGTGTAATAGGTTTTGAAGCTGATTGTGTATGTGTTTCTGTACAATCCTATTGACTAATGGATGGTGGGTTTTACAAGAATTGTTATACAATCCACACCATTAGATTAATATACAAATCAATGAAAGTTTCCTTGGACAATGTCGACGAAGACTGTTACAGCTTCATGGATTTGTTCGACGATGCAATGAAGCTTTAGGCATCGAGGCTGGTCAGGTTCTATCATTTCAAGATAGAAAGGTTACTTCATTGAGAATGACAAGGACATTTTGAGCATGTTTGAAAGATTTAGTTTAAAGCTGGTTATAACTATTTATGTTGCAGTGGTAGGATGTCCCATAGCTGTGTTGCCTCTAGTGGTAGTGGTTGAACTTGATGATGATGATGATGATATGGATGAAGCACAACCAGCACAAAATGACCCACAAACAGAACCTGAACCTGACCCACAAACAGAATCAAACCTGAACCATAACCAGCACAAAATGACCGACAAATAGAACCACAACCTGAACCACAAAATGAAGCCCAACCTGAACCAGAAAGTATGCCCCAACTTAAACCACAACTTGAACCTAAAAATGAAGCAAAAATTGGAACTCAAACACAAAGAAAGAGAAATAAAAGTGTGGAGAAAAGGATGGAAAAGGGCAAAAAGAGCAGTAGATATAGTTTGTAAAAAAATGAAAAAGTTCCTAATGATGATTTTGTTGTATTTGATGAGGAGTATGGGCATTTGAAAGATGAAGATTTTGACATACATGTTGAGAAGGATGTTTCAGTAATTGAAAATAAGGCAGAGAATGGCAGTGAAAATGAGGCAGAGAATGGGAGTGAAAATGAGTCAGAGCATAGAGGTAATGACAGTATTAGAAATGAACTTCTGTCTGAATGCCCTTAAGATAGTTCTCAAGATGAACTGAGTCATGATTATGAGAAGGAAGATACCATGGTGCTGATCCATTGAAGGAAATTAAAGGCAAGTTGTTCAATGGTGTGTTTGATAGTAATTTTGAGTTTGAGTATGGACAAATGTTCAGGGATATAAAGCATATTCAGGAGGTCTTGTTAGATTATGAAGTGTTGGGTGGTTATGACATTGCCAAATTAAAAAATGACAAATTGAGATTAACGGCTATCTATTGCAATCCAGAATGCAAGTGGAGGCTTCATGCTAGTCTTCTACCAGACAAACGAACTTTCATGGTGAGGAAACCAGTCCAGAATCATTTATGCATTAGAGATTCAAAAAAATCAATTATCACTCCCAAATGGATTGCAAGGCACATGCAAGAAGATTGGAGGGCAGAACCAAATATGAGTTATAGGTCTATGAAAGATATTTTAATGAGGAAATTTGGTGTTGAATGCAAATAAGGGACAATTTACAAGGTGAAAAGAAAGGCTAAAATACACAATGAAGGAACCCAAACTGAATCCTTTGTCAAGTTACATGCATATGCGAAGGTGTTGAAAAGACTTTACCCAGGAAATGTAGTGAAGTTTAGTTATTAGGATAGGCAAGACCTGGATGCCAACCTGTATTTAAGAGGATGTTTGTAGTTTTTGCAGCTAAAATACACGATTTTCTAAATGGATGTAAACCGATTTTTGGAATGGATGGAACCTTTTTGAAAGGATGCTACTTACTACAGTTTTAGTGGATGGCAACAAAGGCACATACCCATTTGACTTTTGTATTGCTGAAGGAGAGACCACAGATTCATGGTTTTGGTTCTTTGATTGTTTGAAGGATTGCATCGAAGAGAACAATAGAGGAGTCCCATATACAATAATGAGTGACAAATAGAAGGTTAGTAAATTCACTACTTCTAATTTTATGTGTCTCTAATAATGAATTATTTAATTTTGTGGTCTTACAATTTCAGTTGTCTAACCTTTGAACTTGTTATTCAGTAACTGAGATTGTACTTTGCAGTAGTTTATCTCATTTGCAGTGGTTTGTTAAGATTGTACTTCCATCATTTGATTCTGTAAAAAAAGTACTAGAATAACTATAATAACAAAAAATAAAGTCTTATCTGCCTTTTCTCATCTACTGTTATTCTCATAATTTGAAGCTGTAGCATAAGTTGTTTGAGAACAATATTGCATAGATAAGAGCTATTACTTTTATCCATGATTGAGAAAACATCATAGTTTGTGGAGTAAGAGAAAACTTAGTCTTGTATATGCACAATATGGCTTCACATGATCAATTCTCTTTGGTTTAGATGTGAACTTGTTATTGCAATGTTTTAACAGCATGATATATGCTTATTTACAAAATCAATTGTAAATAATAAATCCCAAGATGTCCATCTATATTTTTTCAATAGGCAAATTATCAAATCAGTAACTAACATGTTGCTTCACCCTTTCCTCATCATATTCTGGAGTAAATTCAGTAACTAAATATGGGACTTCTTGCCTAATTCAGTAACTAAATTCAGCTTGTACTAACTTGTCTTTCCTAATTCTTGTGTAACTAAATATGGGACTTCTATTGCCTAATTCTTTTTTTGTTAAACTTGTAGGGTCTTAGTAAAGCAATTGAGGAAGTATTTCCCACTGCACACTCCAGATTCTGTAGTAAACACTTATATGCTAACATGAAGAGGGAAAATTTTGGTTTGGACGTCCATGAAATTTTTTGGAGTTGCACAAGAGCAACAAACACATATGAGCTTGATTGTGTAATGGAGTGGCTGAAGAAAATGTCTGAGCAAGTACATGACTGGTTAGCAACAAAGCCTCCTCATCAATGGTTTTGACATGCTTACGATGTCACTTCGAAAAGTGATCATCGTAATAACAACATGACAGAAAGCTTCCATAGTGAGTTGCAAGAAATCAGGTCATTCAATCCTCTAAAACTTGTAGATGATTTGAGAAGACAGATGATGATCAGGTTTCACAAGAAATATGTTAAGAGTACCTTGATGGATGGGAAAGTCACCAAAGATGCCAAGAAAAAAACTAGTTAAGTTAGAGAACCAGTCTAGGATGTACAAACTCATACCTGACAGAGATGAACATTACGAAGTAGTGGAGGGTCCCAACTCGTTTGCAGTGAACTCAAATGAAAACACTTGCAACTGCAACTAGTGGGAAATTTCAGGACTACCGTGTAAGCATGTTGTCAAGGCCTTGATCTACAAACAAG